>CAAKMY010058552.1:0-11541 GCA_901111285.1 Corrigiola litoralis
AGTACAAATTATTCTGGAATAACCCATAGTAGGGATTATTAAAAGCGGAAGGTGCATAGTAGGGATTATTCCTAGTAAATTATATTATTCTATCAATCGAGATGATATAGGAATTGGCATGCATGTAAGGTTATATCACTTGGTTAGATAAAAAAAATATTTTTGGTTTAATTCAAATTTAAAATATGTGAACGATCATTAAAATTAGGCACTCAAACAATAACTTTTTGTTTAAGTGGTGCGATTTTCCATTTGTCTCAAATTCAAGCCCTAGTGACAAACTGACAACAAATAAGCTTATTACGGAGTACTATGTTGTTTTAAAGCAGTTTGTCACATTGTGTTCCAGTTAGGCTTATCTAGCATTCTAGCTGCGTTGTTGGCTAGATATCACAAAGCCCCATACACTTTAAAGAAATCGGTGTGTGCATTCTGATTAGAGGTTGTAAAGACGCTAGCTAGAGACTGCTTATATATTGCTATTTCAATAGACTAGTAAGTTTGGGTTTTGAGGACAGCTAGCTACCCCCTGTTGTTGCTGTGACTGAGATCCTTCAGTTTTTCGTTTTATTCACGTACTGCAAATCTGAATTACTAGCTTTATCGATGCTGTCAATGTTGGCTAAATTTTTGTTATGCGTGGATTTCGTTCTTTGATGGTCATTTAAGCGATGGTATTGGTATATGTCAATTTTATAATTCGATAAATTGTTTTTCACCCCTCTATTTTCCTGTATTGTCAGCCATAGGAACTTCAGATATTATTTTCTCTTTGTTTCGAAACAACCTTCCTTTATTTGCAATATAGATTATAGGGTAAGACAATTTATGTCCGAACTCCTTTAACTTGCTTGGGTGGGAGTCTCTTTGTAGGCATTGTGACTATGATAATCTCGTCGTTGTTATAGTTCTTTATGCAATTAACTAAGTTAAAAGTCATCCTATGTTCATTTTGTTATATGATAGTGATATAATATATACCTCTAGTATGATCTCCTCAGTAACCTTTTAATTTTATGTAGCATTTAACTTGATAGAAATCCGTAAGCTTTTCAATATCCTAGTAAACATGTAATGAGGACAGATTGCGATTTGCGAGTGCATGAAAACCTACATAATTTATCCCTTGTTTCTTTTATTTGACTAGGCTTGAAGCCTCTTCACAAGTTAGCGCGCGATTTACATAAATAATATTCATATCAACGAAAAAGGAAAGGATAAGAGTGGCAGGGCTACTCTAATAAGTTTTCCAAGTTTAGAAAGCATTCACGATTAATTAGTTACTTGCAAGCAGGTAATGGTCCACCACAAAGACACTTATTGTGAGAAAATATGATAGGGTTGACCTTCTTAAGGCGTCGTCCATTTGGGATAGGACCACATAATTGATTATAACTCAAATCAACGTAGGTATCCAAATACGGCAGTAATCTGTAGAACAGCTTCGGGAGAGACCCATATATCATATTGTGGCTTATATTGATTATGAATAAATATGGAGGAAAGACCACCTTCGAGAAATCAAACTCAAAGAGATTGTTGTTGATGTCTATTTTTATGAGGTTTGTATTGTTCTTGTCAAACAAAAATGCGGCATCTCCAGTGAGTTGATTGTGAGCGAGCAAAATCATCCCTATATTAGCGGTACCCAACGACTTTGGGACTGATCCGGTTAACTGATTTCCAGAGAGCGCTAGAAATGTGAGCCCACGAAGAAGGCCTAGAGATGCCGGGATGGTTCCTGATAGATTGTTGTTGCTGAGATTAATGCTACTTACACTTGTAAGCTGCTGGCCGATGAAATCAGGTATCGGGCCAGATAAGTTGTTGTCGTTGAGAGCCAGGGATTCAAGAGTTGTTAGCTTGGCCAAAGCGATGGGGATCGGGCCAGTGAGTCTATTGCCTGAAAGATCGAGAGCGGTCAACCTTTTCATTTGGCCTAGGAAATCAGGGATATGACCGGTGAGCCGGTTGCTGGAAAGAATCAGTTGGTCCAAGTTCGTGAGTTGTGCGAGAAACTTAGGGATCAAGACTGCTTCAAGCTAAGGCTCAGGTTGTGGCTTTGTTTAATTTGTTCGTTCTTTTATCATTATTCTAGTGTTCGGATGTGTAAATTTTACTATTTTATGAGTGAGAGCTTATCTACCTAGTTCTTTTTTCCCCCCTTCTCTAATTTGACAGCTTTATAATTTACCGAAGCCAACATCAAGACTTTAGATGTTACGGAGTATTTTTCTTTCTAGTATCATCAGTTAAGTTTGAACACGAATAATGTTGGGCAATTTGATATTGATACTGGTAGTATTGATCTCCTCAGTAACCTTTTATGTAGCATATAACTTGATCGAAACTTCATAAACTTATCATCCTCTATTCCTCTTAACAAACATGTAAATAGGATGGATTGCGAGTGCATAAGAAACCAACACTTTAATTTGACTAGGGCCAGAAGCCTCTTACAACAACCATACAAATTAGATCCTACCGACGGAAAAGGAAACAAGCTCAAACATAAAAGAGTGGGAGGCCTATTCTAATAAGTTTACTTAAGTTATCCAAGTTTAGAAAGTATTCACGTTTACCAAATTACTTGCAAGCAGGTAGTGGTCCACCACAAAGACACTTATTGTGGGAAAATATGATTGGGTCGACCTTCTTAAGACGTCGACCATTGGGGATCGGACCACATAATTGATTATAACTCACATCAATGGAACTATCCATATACGGCAGTAATCGGTAGAACAGTTTCGGGAGAGACCCGTATATCATATTGTGGCTTATATTGAAGGTTGATAAATATGGCGCAAAGGCCACATTTGAGAAATCAAACTCAAAGAGATTGTTGTTGAGGTCTATATAAGTGATGGCTGTGTTGTTCTTGTCAAACAAAAACGAGGCATCACCAGTGAGTTGGTTGTGAGCGAGCTTAATCATCCCTATATTAGCTGGTCCCAACGACTTGGGGACTGATCCGGTTAGTTGATTTTCGGAAAGCGAGAGAAAGACGAGACCATGATTGAGGCCTAGCGATGCTGGGATGAAGCCTGATAGACTGTTGGAGCTCAGATCAATGGTTTTTAGATTTGTCAGTTGCTGGCCTATGAAATCTGGTATTGGGCCAGATAAGTTGTTTGAGTAGAGATTAAGGGTGTCAAGACTGGTTAGGTTGGCTAACGTCATGGGGATCGGACCAGTGAGTCTATTGCGTGAAAGGTCGAGAGAAGACAAGCTTTTAAGTTGGCCGAGAATATCAGGGATAGGGCCAGTGACATTGGTAGAATATATCATAAGCGTGGTGAGGTTGGTGAGTTTGCCGATGTACAATGGGATTGTGCCGTAAAGTTTTGGGACATTATAAAAGTAAAGTTGAGTGAGTGAAGGAAGACGATCCAAGAAAGGTGGTATGGAGGCGTGAATATCATCAGCTTCACCGATCTGCATAAGAGTGACATGGCCTTGTCGGTCACATCGAATGCCATTCCATGGGTGAAACGGGTCACAACAATCTGTCTTTTGGTCCCAAGATGCAAGAGATGGAGGGTTGCCTAAGTGGTGTTTGATGCGTATGAGGATCTTCTTGTCGTGTTGATGGCATGTATGTGGGGGGAATTGTGAGTGAGCGAAGTTAAAGAAAAAGGAGACAAGAAGGAGCAAAGGGATTGACACCACAAATTGGTAATACATATAAAATTTTGGTTGACTCATTGTATATTCTTCGTTAACAACAATGCTTAGTAACTCAAAGTGAGCTCTTTATATAGAAATTCAGGTTTAACAAGTAAGACTTAAGAAGGGAAGAAGGTCATTTCGTGAAAGTTTTTTCATTGATTATATCTAACGCAAAATCATTATAACCCATCGAAGTACTCCATACTCTAAGGTTAGCTACTTTGTGGTCAACGGGAACACATTATATAGAGCTGACTAGCTGAGCAATCGACTATACTTTCACCATTAAAAATTTAGCGCCATATCAGATGTTTCCCAGACTCCCACTGGATAAAATAAAACAAGTGAAGCCGGAGGGGGTGAGGGGGTCACATTGTGTTCATAATTTCTAGAGCTGGCAATTGCGGGAGTACACACGTTTACACTGAAGTTAAAATGTACCTTTCCTCATCAACGTGACTACGTAAATAGCTAATCCATAGTTTAGCCTGTGTAATTATGCGATAAGGGTTTAAGATCATAATTTATGGCCTATGGGGGGTTAAAATTGGTGCCAGAGTGCTGAGATACATAACATTCAGAATGTGTGTTTGGATTCTGATAGGGTACATAGTACATGTAGGCGCGCTTTTGAAAGGGTACTCTCCAGATTCTGCTCATTCAAGAAATTGTGTAATTTATGGTTCATAATTGGTAATATGTTTTTGCTTGAATTTCGAGAAATTGGTAGAGGTTAAAGGGTTTGGCGCACTTGGGTTTGGGGACAGGTATCTTGCCAGCATTGTTGTTGCCTTGTGCTCACTGGGAGGAACACTGCTATATTTCTAGGCTGTCAAAGTTGCCTTTGTTTTGACTGTTGTCAAAAAAAAAAAAAAAAGTTGCCTTTGTAAATTTAGCGAAGTGAAATCATTTTCCAATTTATTCGTTCCGTAAGGTTCTACTGTCTCAATTTAGGCTAAAAGTTCTTCAAAAAGCCGGTAATATGCAGATTGGATTTCTTTAAGACTCGAATCATGGCCTTGCTTGTTCACCGTTTTAATGATCACTCTAATTGTGTTTTTCTCTTTTCTGGTTTTGCTGCTTTTTCTTCCTTCTAAATGTCATCTTCTCTTTCAATTACATATCGTCTAATTCACTGTAAGTATGCGTCAGAATGTCATCCGAGAAGGCACTACTGGGCCGTGGAAAGTCAGTTAGTCAGTAGCTTTGCCAGTTCGAAACGTAGTCACATTACCTTGTTCGTTGCATTGTATTAAGTTATTAACCATATAAACAAAAAGTGATTTTTTTAGCCATGGACCATGGTAAAGAACCCATGACATCGTTAGTCTAAACTGCGAAGCCATTTCGATCTTGCTCCAAAGAATCTATAAACTGAAACATAGGCTTAATGATTTTCAATAAAGCACTAAGACTACAACTCATTCCTTTTAAAAAACAGAGGGTTAATGATTTAAAGTATTGTGTTGCTCCAAGAATCTACAAAGTGAAGCACAATAGAGAAACAAGTAAATTAATTGGCAAATTATGTCAATGCAAATTAGCAAACTCGTGCAAATTAGAAAACATGAAATTAGACAACCCCCCAATACATGGATCTGAGTTCTAAGTTCTCACTAGCTCCCCTTTGTTTTTGTATTTCTCGTTCAATACTTTCTTTCATTGTGGATGAAAGCTTTGCTCTCACCAACCATATGGTTATCGATAACATAATACTTTCACGAAACGTTTACCATTACTTGCAAGCAGGTAATGGACCGCCACAAAGACACTTGTTGTGGGCAAATATATCTCGATTAGCATGCTTGAAACGTCGACCATTTGGAATCGGACCACACAGTTGATTATAACTCACATCAACGGAAATAGGATTTAGAAATCCGAACTTAACTGGAAGAGACCCATATACCATATTGTGCATCATTTGTAAATTCAGTATATTTCGTGACAAGTCCACATGTGAGAAATCGAACTTCAGAAGATTGTAGCTGATGTCGATAAACTGTATGGATGAATTGTTTTTCTCCAACAAAAAGGAAGCATCCCCGGTGAGCTTATTGTGCATGAGGTACACAGCTTCAAGCTTGGGGCTGCGGCCTAATGACATTGGGATTGGGCCTGTAAGACGGTTGAAAGCGAGTCCAACTGTCACTAAGCTCTTCATTTGTTTGGCGAAATCAGGTATTTCACCAGACAAATTATTTGAGCAAAGATAGAGGGTGGTGAGACTGGTTAGTTTTGCTAAGGAGGATGGAACTGGACCAGTAAGTTTATTATTACGGAGGTCGAGATAAGTGAGGCTCTTGAGCCGACTTAGATCGGGGATCATCCCGGTGAACGTGTTCGAGATGAGCATTAGTTGAGTTAACTTTGCGAACTGGCCTAGGAACTTTGGGATAGGGCCACTCAGATCGGTGTCATAGATCACAAAGGTTGTGAGATTGGTGAGCTTACTAATGTAGAATGGGATAGGACCGGAAAGGTTGTACACACGGTCAATTTGGATGCCAGTAAGTGAAGGAAGTTCATCTAAGAAAAGAGGGAATGTGTGGTGAATATCATAAGCTTCGCCAAGGAAAAATGTAGTGATATGGCCTTGCTCGTTGCATCGCATATCATACACCCATTTGCAACAATCTACCTTGGGGTCCCAAGTTGCAAGAGAGGGAGGGTTTCCCAACTGGTTTTTGATACGGAAAAGAACTCTTTTATCATGTGGATGGCAGAGATCTTCAGAGTGTGAGAGGCTAAAAAGAAAGGAAAGTAAAATGAAGAGCAAAGGAATACTCATTTTTTCTTCTCTACAATTAAGGTTTTAGCTAGTGAATGAAACTCTTTGTAGTTTGTAGTGGTGACTACAAGAAAACAAAGTGAGCTCTTTATATAGAAATCCGAAGACTACATTTGTGAAGATTAGAGAGGGTCCTGTCCTGTTGGAGGGGTTGGTTCTTCGGCTTCTCCTGGAAGATTGTCCATAATCCTTTTGATAATTTAATTATAACAGTTTCTGGTAAACAAAAATAATGGAGAAAGGGTTGTGATAATCGATAGCGTTTCACTCAATAATTTTAAAAAGAGTTTTTTCTATTAAGGATTTCAGGCCAACTTGCATTTGTTTACGGTATACAGTAAAAATAATGTTTTCTCAAACATTGTCGCAACCTTATTCTTTCGTTTAATAATGGATGGCAGGATACGATCCTCGGCATATATCTTGAGACTTATGAGAATATATTGGGAACTAGGTTGCTGAGATTTACCTGCCGGTCCATTCTCAAAGTCGTAGCATTGATTTTCACTTACCTTTGATCTCATGGTCAGGGAGAAAAATAATACTGATTGATAGCTAGTCCGAACATGAAACTCATTATTTAAGAAACAAATCGTACAGTCAAATTTTCTTGATACAGGACTACAGGGGCTGCTGTCCTAGGAATTTAAGTATACAAATCACTGTTGCAAGTATACATCTGTAACTCCTTGTTATCAGGGTGTAGGTTCTGGACTGGCCTGTTCTTCCTCGGACATAGTTTCGGGCTCTCGATCCGGACACTCTTCTCTAATCACCAGGTATGAGATGCATAAATTGTTATTGAATTTTATCTCCCTACAGTTTCAGAAAACTGCATAGTGTTGAAAAGAAGAGAGAAGGCAGAATGGTTGCACATGTAATTGTTATTTGTTCAAATGACTATTTTCGGAAGTCAAGACTTGATGAAAGAATTATGCTTATGGAACTCACGATGTGAAACACAGAAGAAAATCAACCCAATTTATTGTTCAAATGTTTCTTAGGATGGCCAGATGCTTTTTCACTTTATCAATAATACGATCATCACTACACGTCTACACATCACAAAGGACTTAACTAAACAATAAGAACTTCTGATTTGTGAACACTAAAGAGTGGCATCGTTTAGATACTTCCCAAAAGCATTACAGATTACTTCTTGCAAGCAGGCAACGGACCGCCGCAAAGGCACTTATTGTGAGCAAATATATCGGGATTGGCCCTCTTAAAACGTCGACCATTTGGAATCGGACCACAGAGTTGATTATAACTCACATCAACGGCCTGAGGATCTAATAAGCCGAACTTTAAGGGAAGTGACCCATATATCTGATTGTGGCTTATGTCTAAGTTCCAAATGTTTCGTGCCAAATCCACATTTGAGAAATCAAACTTTAAACGATTGTAGTGAACATCAATGTATTTGATGGCCGTATTATTCTTGTCGAACAAAAATGAGGCATCTCCACTGAGCTTATTGTTTCTAAGCCAAAGGGTTATAAGGTTGGGGGTACGGCCTAAGGAAATCGGGATCGGACCTGACAACTGGTTGAACTGGAGTGCGAGTGTATCTAGCAGCGTCAGTTGGGCTAGGAAATCAGGTATCTGACCAGACAGCTTGTTAAAGCCGAGATAAAGGGAGCTTAGACGGGTCAGTTTGGCCAAGGCTGGAGGAATTGAGCCAGCAAGTTTATTACTAGAGAGGTCAAGATAAGTCAGGTTCTTCAGCTCACTTAGAAAATCAGGGATCAAACCAGTGAGCTTGCTCGCTGTGAGCTCCAGTCGAGTTAAGCTCGTGAGCTGAGCTAGGAACTTAGGGATCGCGCCACCCACATTGGTCCCAGCTAATACAAATGTTGTGAGGTTGGTGAGCTTGCCAATATACGATGGAATTGGACCAGAAAGGTTATACATATTGTCGAATTGGAGGTAAGTAAGCGACCGAAGATCATCCAAGAAAGGCGGTATTGGGCCATGGATGTCATTAACCAAGCTAATCCGAAACGTAGAGATGTGGCCTTGATCGTCGCATTGCATATAATTCCATTGGCAACAATCTACATTGGGGTCCCAATATGCAAGAGAAGAAGGGTTGCCCCAGAAGTTTTTAATACGAAAAAGGACGCTTTTGTCATGTGGATCACAAATATCTTGAAGACCTTGAGAGTCAGAGTGGTTGATGAGAGGGAAGATGAGAAGGAAGATTAGAGGGAGTGACACAGAGAGGTGATTGTACGAGTAGAGCTTAGGTGGACTCATATTTTCTTCGAGCTTTTGGAGGGAGTGACAAGCTAACTTTTTATATAGAACAAATGAAGATTAGGATAGAATCAAAAAAGGTGTTCTTTCCTGGAGCCTACGCAGATGCGTTTCCGCTAAGTCATTATAGATGACCATAATCATCCATGTATAGTCAATGTATTCTAGTATTACGCTTATTTAGCGTGGATATATATAGAGACAAGAGCTCATCACGCAGCGCATGAGACAGAGCTTCTCCATCAATGTTGTCTGGCCAACTTACATAGTTACATGTACTTATTTTATAATTTAATCTTTTCTAAATATTGCTGTTCTTCAAAAAAAAAAAAAAAATTCTATTTAGATTTGGATACCACCGAACAAGTTTCTCAAGATTATCTGAGGATACAGATCTGGGAGCCTAGTTGCTCAGCTCCACTTGCCAATCTAAAAGTTGGGTTTGATCTTCCATCTTTTTTAATATTTTATTACGTTATGCGATACTCCTATTGTCAACGAAGTGAGGTTTATCGGCTTTGATACTTTGATATAATTCTATGGGTTGATGCTTCTCTTTTTGACAAACGGTTGGGGAGAAACACCAAGAAGGGACTATCAACCTCGGCCAAAAGTATAATGAAGTTTCATCCTAAAACCAAATGATAAGAGAAGCTCACTTGACTTACATATAAACCATAATTGTCTTACTCAATGTAGCTGATGTAGGTAATGGAGTCAAACATGACCCAAACATAAACAAATTATTGATAATTTGTCCTGTTTTTATTTACTTATCTGGCAAATACTACCAGTCCTTATCTAAAATAATCAAACATTTCTCAACATTGCGAATGTAATCTAATTGAACTAGATATATTAAAGGTAAAAAATCTGACAAGTACTAAACATAACCCTATCCTCGGAACTAAAAAATGGTCTGTCGAAAATCGAAATGTTATCAGTAAAAAAAGAATGGGAGTCATCCTTGGTGCACATGAAAGGACAAACCGTTCTCGGAAGTGGGGCTATCGAGAGGAAGCTTTGCTTCTTTCTTTGCTCAAATGTCTACTGCCAGGTTTAGACTGTGTCCAGTTTTTAACTTTCTAACATGGGGGAAAGTCAAGGAGGCAAAGTAAGTCAAGACTTCCAACATTTATATAATACTCCGTATGATACATCTTCCCTTGATGTGAAGCACACAATAGAGAACCAACTCAATCCCATTGTTCATTAATTGTTCTTTCAATAGCTAGATGCCTTATCAGTATGAGCAACCATATGGTCATCTATACACATTGTATAAACAAATAAATAAGAACTTATGAATACTAAATAAGTGTTGACACACTTATTATTTGACAACTTTCACAAGGAATTAAAGATTACTACTTGCAAGCGCGCAAGGGGCCACCACAAAGACACTTATTGTGTGCAAATACGCTGGGGTTGGCCATCTTGAAACGTCGGCCGTTTGGAATCGGACCACAAAGTTGATTGTAACTGACATCAACGGCTTCACAATCTATTAAGCCAAACTTCAGGGGAAGAGACCCATATATCATATTGTGGCTTATTTGTATGTTCCAAATGTTTCGTGCCAAGTCTACATTTGAGAAATCAAACTTCAAACGATTGTGGCTGACATCGATCGTTTTGATGGCCGTATTGTACTTGTCAAACAAAAAGGAAGCATTTCCGGTGAATTTATTGTTACTGATGAAAAGGCTTTGAAGTGTGGGGTTGCGGCCTAATGATATAGGGAGCGCGCCTGACAATTGGTTGAACTGGAGTTCTAGTGTATCTAGATTCTTCAGTTGTTGCAGTAAATAGTCAGGTATCTCACCAGATAACTTGTTTAAGCCGAGAAAAAGGAAGTTGCGATTGGTTAATTTTGCCAAGGCTAGGGGAATTGAGCCAACAAGCTTATTGTTTGAGAGGTCGAGATAAGTCAGGCTCTTGAGCTCACTTAGGGAATCAGGGATTGGACCAGTGTGCTTGTTCGATGTGAGATGTAGTCGAATCAAGCTACTGAGTTGGCCTAGGAAATTTGGGATCACGCCACCCACATTTGGTACCGGTAATCACTAACATGGTGAGGTTGGTGAGCTTACCAATGTACGATGGAATGGGGCCAGAAAGGTTATGTATGGTGTCAAATTGGAGGTATGATAGTGATGGAAGATCATCCAAGAAAGGCGGTATAGGGCCGTGGATATCATCAATTAAGCTAATCTGAAATGTAGTAATGTGGCCTTGTTTGTCGCATTGCATGTATAGCCATTGACAGCAATCTACCTTGGGATCCCAATATGCAAGAGAAGGAGGGTTGCCCCAGAAGCTCTTTATACGAAAAAGGACGCTTTTGTCATGTGGATGGCAGAGATCTTGAAGGCCTTGAGAGTGAGAGGAGTTGAAGAAAGGGGAGATGAGAAGGAAGATTAGAGGAAGTGACGCAGAGAGGTGATTGTAGAAGTAAAATTACGGTGAAGTCATATTTTGTTCAATGTTTGGAAGGGAGTGAGTAGATGTGAGTAAGGTCAGTTCTTTCTAAAGACATTCAACATCAGATAAGATTGAGAACATATGGGCAATTCACTACATTGATGTCTCGCAAATTCAACATCTCTAGTCAATGCTCTGTATAATTGTATAATACTGTACTCAAGTAGGTGCTGCTACTTGGCTCGTGGTCAACAACTCAACATACTCAACAAGAGCGCATCAATTAGCACATCAGTGATCAGACAGAATATCTTCACAATTTTGTCTGGTCAACCTAAATCTATTTATATAAAATTTATGCCGGTGTTTCTTTCTTAGACCAAGTTTATTGGTGA
>CAAKMY010058562.1:0-20525 GCA_901111285.1 Corrigiola litoralis
TAGACAGTCACTTTTAATAATTTGTGAAACATGTTTAGCCTAATTGATTTTGGTTATAGAATAATAATATTAAAAAATAACATAAATGCAATAAATTGCATTGAGAACACTTTATCACATATTATGCTTAGTATATATAGTTAAAAAGCAATTTATCAATACTAAAAAGCCTATATTTTTTTTTCAATAAAATTTACCTATTTAGCTGGCATGATTTTTTGAGAAGCCCTAACGAAGTATATATCTTCCATGCATTTGTAACGAGACTGTGAAAGAAATATTTCCACACGAGGGCATGTGGTTGGAAAATTTCGTTTCTCATTTTTGTCAAAACTATAACATTTAAAGAAAAGTAGAAGAGAAATGAGGACTAAAACGGACACGTTGTCTTATTCGTCCTATAATCTTATACATACTCCTTTTCATATATATTAGATGAAAAGTAAGATTAACCTAGTAATTGAAAAAAGATGATAGAGATTATTAAGTTATAGACCCATCGGGTTATCATCATATTTCAATGACTATCCAATTATCATCTCCTAAGACTAAGGGGGTGGGGTTATGGACATTTATGTGCGAAGGTAAATATAATGTGACTACTCGGTAGTTGTATACGATTTTCCATGCATATGATCGGGAGTTGAAACAGATTAAAATTGTCCTATATTCAAATTCTCTTTTTCTCATTTCAGCTATTCCTAGCATTATTGGCTACTTCCAAATATTGAGCACAAAATATATTACGGCCAAGCTGTTTTTTGAATGGAAGTTCGAGTAATAAGTACCGTTATCCGGGTTTATCCGTGTCAAAAAAAAGTGAGAAGCTTATAGTGAGAAGGAGGGAGTATAAAGTTTTGCTAATGTATATGCTCAAACTTTAGAAGCTTAGGCTGGGGTTACCTCTAACACAATGCCAACTGCTGGAATGCCGACGCCCGATAGTGACTAGAGGAAAAATCATGAAAATATGCTCCCTCGTCTTTCACCCCACCATACAATAAAAATGGTGATAGGACAAAACAATTTTTGTGAGGGGTCTAGTGAGGCCAAGGGCAGGGGAAGCAGGCATGTGGCTAAGTGGGGGACACACCAAACTCGCATCAATTATACACTACTTCCTCTCTCTTTGAATAATTGAGACTCTACTCTACACTTAGATAGTAGTGAATGTACAAAGAAAAGTAGAGCAATTTAGGACCTCCCAATGACCCATCCAAATCCTTTAGCACATCCCTCTCTATCTTTTCCTCGTGTCACTATTACTCAAAAGAGAAAACGAAGTGTTTGCCTTGGCTGGTAGTGTGCAAGGGAAAAAGTATAAAAGATTGTACTATATGGCGTTTCATTAATTAGATACGTTGAAATGGAGGCTTATGCAAACTACCATGCCATATAAAGTCGAAGTTAATAATTTGACGACTACAAATCGTGCATATTTAAGCAACACATTATACACAGCGCCACTTCAGGTGGTCTGCAAACTACTAGTAGTGGTACAGTAAAATCGCCTACTGCATGGCCAATAGGTGTCCCTAGATAGGTGACACGGAAACGTAAGAAAACAGATAACTACTTGGCTTACTTCACGATGACAATGGCCAACTTAGAGGTCACTCGCTCTCTATAGGCCTGTTTTCATCAATTTAGGCCCTGTGATTTTAAATTGAAATTAAAGGAACTTAATTGAAAGAACCAAACGAGAAGGCAAGAAACCAAAAATTGATCATAAGAAACTTGAAAGAACAAAAAGAGGCAACCAACTATTTAAAAAACAAAAACTTGCTAAAAAGATATCAAAAGGAATTGAAAAGAGTTGTATTTCATGTGAGGAGAATAATGGGTGCTATTTTATGAGTTGAATACAATGTAAAAAACTGAAACTACCTGATTGAAATGAAATTAATTCGAAAAGTTAACAACAACGAAAATCTAATTTCTATATTTCAGTCAATTCTTCCTATTTGTTTTGTTACATAGCTTCCTATATATAGAACCAACTCCTATTTCAATGTGTGACTACAACAGTACAACCACACTTCCAACCACATCTCATGTAATGTTAGCTCCCATTACGTTTTCAAATTAGTCCAACTTCGTATATTTCCGGCATAACCATTGTAAAATTTAAAATTAAAGTGGTATGGAAAGACTTATGTCACTATATAATTAAAAATTATAAAATGGAAAAAATGCTTACTATTGGCTTGTTCTAAACTTGCTTTCTCGTCCACCGGGGGTGTGTGTGTGGACAATGGACTTACCTAACAGAGTTTTAAACCATTAACAAGTGATCCGTACAAATATGGTATTTTGGCTATTAATAACTCATGGTATAAACTTTTTAATAATATAAAACTATAATGGTTAGATTTGTATACAACAATACCTTTATGTGGTTATATTTTCATTATTTTATCAATTAAAAATTTTGAGTTATTGATGGTCAAAATATAACGTCAAATAGTGTAAAAAAACAAATTAGAGAAATTGACTAGAATAAAAGAGTAGCATTCAAAGTGATGAAAAAAAAGTAAAAAGAACAAAAACAATTTAATGAATAAAAAAAATGAAATTAAGTTGAGAAGAACAAAATGGCATTGTGGTGAATCTAAGTCTTGGCTAAGCTGTAGGCTAGTAAGTCAGGGAGCTAAAGTTAGCAAACTGGCATACTTCTTAGGAATAAGTATTGCAGTTCACGTCCATGATCGACCAAGCACTTTCTGAAACCAAAGTTAGCACCAAACAAAGATCCACCTAAAAATCCACTAGTAGTTGAGAGTACTACGGGGCTTCAGTTTTCCTAGTGATCATATGAGTTATAGCTTGTTAGGTAGGCTTTGAATTTCGCCCCTTAAGGTGTAACAGGGTTTTCACTCCTAAAGTCCTTACTATCGGATGACTTCCTTCAAAGTGGTGAAGGCACATAATATATGCTTGTGGCATACAGAAAATGGACAACATGAGTAATAGTGTGTATACCTAACGCGTTTACATATAGCGCACCAAAGATAGCGATTGCGGGTTCCCATGTTGTAAAAAAGAATATAGAATAAAATATAAAAAATGGACAACACTAATGAGGATAATGTATCAATTTGGATATTGAGGTGATTTTAGACATTAGATTCTTTTCGCATGAAGTTTCACAATTAACTTTAGCTCATTCATAAGGATCAAGGTTAACCCAATAATTGGAAACTCAACTTGCCTGGAGGTTGTCCAAGGTTCGAATCCTTATGCCCCCCATCCCCGCAACATTAGTTGCTCCAATGTACCCAAAAAAAAAACTTTAGCTCATTCATTACAACCAATCAAATTCTGTTCAACTCACTCCATAACTTGCCATTCTTATAACTTTTAAATCATTTTTATAATATGATGCCGATTTATGTATTACATGAGCTCTTGACATATATTTAAAGACGTTTTGTTTAAATATAATATAGACAATTGTAAATAAAAAATCTAGTTTGTTCAAGATATTGGATGTGGAACTTTAGTTAGGGAAGCAAAGACCCTCTGCTACATTCTTTTATTAAGATATAAAACTATGTTGAATGAATGACACTTACGAGTGTAAGTAGCAAAAGAGGTTATTATTCTTGTAAAGTAAAGCCCGATGAATCGGCTAGTCGAGTCAAGTTGAGCTACAATGAAATGAAAAGGTGTAAGTAGAGTCATATCGATAAGGACATAATTATGTTGAGTTCAAGTAAATGACCTATATTAATAAATCAAATAAAGTTGAACGAAGTGAATTTTCATATAACAAAACAGAGCCCAAAAGTCTTAAATTCTTCCCTTTCCAACCTATTGGGACTCTACACTACCCTCTTAACACTTTTGTTACCTTTTTTGAGTCTTGTAGTTAATTTACATAAACAAAAAGAAACCACGATTCTCAAGTTCTTTGGGTATATGGTGTAATGAAAGTAGTCTCCTATCGAGGTTGTCAAAGCTCCGAGTGAACATAAAATAGAAAATGTAAACCATTGCAATTATTAATCGAAAAAGGAATTGTTCTAGATTTCAAGACCTTGGTCATTCCTTGTAAATAATACACTAACGTTACACTCATAAATGTAAAACTTTGTTGTCCTAATGATCATACCGGTTCAAATTCGTATCTCATAATAGAACACTTTGTCGTCCTAATAATCTTATCAGCTCGAATCTGTGTCTCATAATAGAACACTTTGCCGTCCTAATGATCCTACCGACTCAAATCCATGCCAAGCTGCCAATAATCAATTCTTTTCCTTTCATTCACTCATTTCGATTTATGCAGGCATAAGGCATTGTTATTTGTTGCTCTCCAGACTTGCCCCCACAAAACCAAGTAACAGTACACCAAAGCAAGACAACCCCCCCTCGTATAGAAATTCAAACGGACCACACATACATCAGCATTCACCGAGGAAAAACTTATTTACTCCTCTCCCTCTTTTTCTCTCTTCTCCACCATCTTCTTCTTCCTTTTCATTCAATATTTGCTCTTGCAACATGCCAAGGCCAGGCCCTAGGCCTTATGAGTGTGTTAGAAGAGCATGGCATAGTGATAGGCACCAACCCATTAGAGGCTCTCTCATTCAAGAAATCTTCAGGTTCTTTTTCTTTCTTATTAACTTTCTCTGTTATATTTCCTCTGTTTTGTTTCATGTTACTGACAACTTACTGTTATATTACAAGGATTGCAAATGAAATTCACAGTGTACCAACTAAGAAGAAGAAAGAATGGCAAGAGAAGCTCCCCATTGTGGTCCTCAAAGCTGAGGAAATCATGTACTCTAAAGCCAATTCTGAGGTTCACTTTTTTTTTTCTTGAACTAAAGTTTCTTGTATATATTTGTACTTTTGTAGTATGCAATGTAACACAATGTGGGGTTCTGTAGGCAGAGTACATGGATCTTAAAACCCTTTGGGATAGAGCTAATGATGCAATCAACACCATCATTCGTCGTGATGAGAGCACTGAGGAGAATGGGGAGTTTTTGCAGCCTTGTATTGAAGGTACTGTACTCTCCTTTTTTTCTTGGTTTTATGTTTCGGGTTCACGGGGAGGCGTATAGGCCAATGATGTAGACGAGTTTCGAACCCATGCTTTGGACCCACGTGCATAAACTAAACTCATAGAGTATGGTACAAAGTTTAGTGGTTTTAAGGCTAGTTGATAGATTGGTAACTATTTATCGTAATTTGTGCATGTGCACACTTAAGTTGCTTAGGCTAAAAAAAAAAACTATTGGAAGTTGATAATATAGGTATTTCAAGGTTGTTAGTTACTTGAAAGTTGTTTATGATTCAGTAGCTAGTAGCTTGCTAACCTACTACTACCTTTACATGAAGATAGTTTGATACCATTATTGTTTGGGAATGTCTATCCCCTCTCACACCCTATGTGTATGGAAAATTGCTACCTATAGCTCTTCAAGGCACAATTATCTACAAACAAAGCAAGGGAGTGATTTTCCCTTGTAAAAGGAGACTAAAACTGTCATTCCACATGATAAGAAAATGGTAATATGGACATAGAAAATGTATGGCCCCCCCACCGTTCTATAATGAATTCATCCATAGACGTCTTTGTGTATCACATCTCTATTTGTCTATACCCGCACCCTCTCCTCTTCCATAATATTTTTTATATTTTTTCTCACAACATTTCCTCTAAAATGACGGGTCTGGCTAACTAGGTATAAACTATCAGGGTGGGGGAATAGACGCTCTCTTATTAATTTTTGCATTTGTTAATTCAATTCTCCTTTTTTTTATTCAAAATGAAATGATTCATTTTGTTATTGGCTTGGGTATCTTTGTTAATGGACTTGCTCTTTTTTCAAGTGCCTCTCTTTATCTTAACAGTACTACGCTGCCACCCTACTTTACTTCCTCATCCCTTCTTTTGACAAAACTGGCAACATTGGCTACGGCCTACCAGTGATAAATCATTTTTTAAAAAGACATTGATAATAGGACGGAGTTACCTCACCGTGAGGCGGATATTAAAACCCCCTTTAATTATATCCCCTATCCTGTAATCCTGAGGGGATAACCCACCATGTGGCCGTGTACAATGTACAGTGTATGATGAGGTAGCCTCATAGTAGACCGGCTTTAGAAGAAAAAACTATTTTTTCTTCATAAAAATTTCACTGTGCAGCAAGTCAGCAACGATTTTAGCATACTTTTAAGCTAGAGTACCCATTATGGAAATTGAAAATTTTGTTTGAATTGTATTATGTAGTAAAGTAAAAGATAATCGTAGTATATGAGCAATTGTGCATACTTAATTTGTTGTTTAGAGGTTATAACTTTATAGTAATTAAGAGGATGACAAGGGCATTGAATTTGTCGTAGTACGTCTGAGAGATTAGGCTTATGCAAAGTGCTCAATTTCGAAATGTATGCTTCATCTTTGTGCAGCTGCTCTCCATCTTGGTTGTGTTCCTAGAAGAGCTTCTAGGAGCCAAAGAAATAACCATCCAAGAGGTTACCTGACTGGAAATGTGGACTTAACTAATCCAACGGAGGGGAATCGTAACCCCACCTCATCAATTGCACCTCACTGTTCAAACTTTCTTGGCAAAAGTCCACAGAATGTTGCTGTTCCAGTTAATAGTTGCTTACGCAACGAAATGCCCTTCTTATCTAGCCAAAATCGACCTCTTGGGGAAGGTTCAACTCCATCACAATCGTATCCTGTTTATCCATTGTACTATGGTATCTACTCTCAACCTACAGAACCACAGCCACACTTTGATGGCCCTCCTACTTCAAACTCGATTCAGGACTGTTCGGAAATGGGAATGTCACAGAGCCTTCCCTTGTGTAATGAGGAATATAAGATGACAAGGAGAGATCAACAGATAGTACCCAAGGACAAACCTAATGTTGAGTGTGATTTATCGCTTCGCTTGGGATTTGGTTCAGTGCAAAGGGATGAAATTGGTGGTTTGAATGATTCTCAACAGAAAGCTAATTTTGTGAGTCCTAAGCAAGAGTCGAAGGATAGGTTTTCGTTGTTTTGCGGAAGCAAAGCTGTTTCAGGAAGTGAGATTTTGGACATAGATTTCATGGTGAGAAAGCGAAAGGCAGTTGAACAGATGCAGGAACAGCGGTATTCTTGGCAGCCAAAACTCATGCCTCCTTTCACTAAGGGAGGAACGAGGACTGCAGGTCTGTAGACGCTGGTTTTTATTGTTATCTCTGTAGAAAGTTCCTTCATGTGGAATGCTTAGCGAGTTTGCTTGTTTCAGCTGCATCATCTTATAGGATGAGTTGCTTGTGAAGTCTTCTGCTGATTATGTAAATAAATGTTGTACCAAATTAATATGATGAAGCGGAATGGCAGGAATGCCATGTCTCTTGTGTTCTAAGGCACTATTGCATTCTATTATCTTTGCATAGTCTGGAAGACTTCTCTATCTTGATTAATTATCTTTAAATGAAAGGTACTATGTTTAACACATTTTCTGTTCATAAAGCCTACTTCTAATTTTCTAAATTCGTAGACTTAGACTTGGACAGGAATGGGGTACTACAGTCTACAAGATATTGATTCTTGCCTTCTAGGCATGTTTTCCTACAGTATAGTTTGGGTTGGAATAACATAGGTAGGAAGAAATTGCACTAATAACAGGATGTGACATTATGTGAGTAACTGAGCATAAAAGGGGAATATGTCTCAGTTAGTTTACGAATGCGCCCTGAAGAAGTTTTCTAGTTCTTTAATATTTCTTTTTGTAGGTTTAGACATTTGTGACCAACTGGTGGATATTTGTAGCTCTTGTTCAGCTGAAAAAGAATTAATGAGCAAAACCCTTTTCTTAGCCTATCACAAAATAGAATGATTGACATAAAGAAAGTGATTTAGGAGTTCCTGCTTGACTTTTCATTCAACTATGGGGGTTGTTTGGCTTGTGCGCTTGGGGTGCAAAGAGATGTCTCTTTCTCAAAGTTAACTTTGTTCTAATATTTTTATTATTAACAAAATTCTAGTCCTTTTACAGGGTAAACTTGAGGAGTTAAGGATGGCCCAAAGTTCACCTTTTGATGTTTGGAATAGACTTGCCAAAGTAGTGTGAAAGGTTTAAATGTTATAAATCTGAAGGAAATTATAAAAGCAGCAGTGGTCAGGGAATTTCGTTTTGTCTGTGGTCAATTTGAATGGTGGATAACATTTCAAAAGTGGACAAATGGTAGTCCTACCACCCCAATATATTGGTCCCAGAAGTTCTTGATTAGTCACATTTCATTGTTTTGAGGTTTATCAGCTTGAGGGAGGAAAGAGTATGATGGATGTTAAAGGTAAAATGTCATTTAAAAGTGTAAAACAAGTGATAGGAGATTGATTTCTTAGATATATGATAGATTCAAACCTATCCTTTTAGGTGCGAGGAATGCTCTCTTCATCCAAAAAAGTACTCCGTATTCCATAAGTGAATCTGCGAAACTTTGTTGACGAAGGGAACAGTTTTTCTTTTTCTCTTTTCAAGCCTACTAATATGCGGATGTCAGCTAGCTTAGTTGGTAAGGTAGTACCTAAGAATCTAGATCATGGTTTTAAACTCGTGTGCATCATATTGCCCTTTGTGACCCTGTTTTCTTTTTTTCAAATGAAAAGCCTATTAACGTAACTTGACAATAGAAAAAATACACAAATTACAAGTATGAACTCTCAATTATAATTGAAAGGTATTCCTCACAGCACACAAGTCATAAGTGAAGGGTTTGTAGGCCTATGCTAACTGAATGTCTATACATCCAATGTATACACAAACTAAAGCTATACTTCTACATCATCATCACCTAGGAAAAGAGGTGAAGTATTTGGGGAAGCCGCAGCAGAAGCATTGGCTGTAGAGACGTTAGAAGAAGGGGTGCTGAGATGGAAATCAATTTGCAGCCTCTGATACAAGGCGAACATATTAACTGTTTTTTCCTTTGCCTCTTGCTCTTTCAACTCTCTGAGTGGTATAGCGGCCATAAATCTCTTCATATACTCCCTGCAACACTCCTTCCCTCTACAAATCACTTCGTCTTTTCCTCCATTTGCTTTCTTTTCGTGCATCACTGTCGAATCATCAAACTTTAGTATGTATGCTTGGTTGCAACCTTCATAGAGCCGCTCACCTAATGAGTCTATAATGTAATTGGTATTGGCTTCAATCTTCATGATGAAGAAATGATCGTTCCACCTAACAATGTAGACTCTTGACTCAAACTCGGAGACATTTTTATTGATGTCATCCCATATCTCATCGAAGGACTTAGCACCTTTCAGGTGATCAAACTCCTCTGGGTGAAAGAAACCAAAAAGGGAGTTGTTTGGGAGAACAGCAAGGGGTCTGAGCTCTGCTTGGAGAATTGTCTCGAGGTCAAAGTGCTGATCAGGGAAGAAGTCCTTGGAAGACTCCTCCTTGCAGAGTCTTCGCCACTCAGAGGAGCCCTCAGTGATCAGGCGATCAAACTCAGCTCCAGTAAACATGATATCAGGGTTCATTTGGAGCCAGTGAGCAATGACTGCCACAATTGCAGCACAGGCGCTCTCTCCGGATGCCTTCTCGCTGCGCTGATCATATGAAGCGAAGAACACATTGGCCTTGAGCTTTGTTTTCCCGTCTCTACACACAAGGTCTCTTACTTCCCAGGTACCAGGGTTATTGCACTTTTCTCCTTCCTGTATGACATGCTGTATAGCAGGTTTAGAAATAAGTTAGCCTCCTTTCTCAGGTCAATATGGACCAATGACAGAATCTTTAAATCATAGTAATAAAGTAGCACAATGCAAGATACACAAAGTTACATACAATAAGATGCTAGCACGCAAAAGTCTGTTTACTTGCACTATGATTTCCGATGTCCTAATTCTGGAAAATTATTGCATGTCCCTTAAGCTATGGTGCCTCCACTCACGAAAAGTTGAGGCCTGAAGTATCCATGATTGATTTCAATAGAGGGGCCATGAATTCCCATAAAACTGGATGATTCCCCAACTCCTTTGGCCTTAACAGTGTCACTCAACTTAGTGGGATCCATTTATGTTGCTGCTTGTGTGGTTACATAACAGGGATGGGATGATGGCCCCCTCCATTTTCACACTTCTGTCCTTTGTTACCAAGGCCCACTACTAGTACTAGTGTCTATGTTTCTGACTCATGAGCTTGTCTTTAGGGGGAAGGCACAGATTTCCTAACATGAGCTGGGAAATAATGCTGTGATGTCGACTAGAACTAGTAAAAGGTATGCTCAACATAGTTATCTGCCTATTGTCCAAAAAAAAATCTGTTGTCACCTAAAGATCTTTTCATCTCCTTGTTTCACAACCACCAAAATTATTTGGAGCATAATTCTTGTTGTGTACAGTACATTGCAATGTTCACAAATCACTACTAGACAACATTCGACTTAGTCACTTAGGCCTTCTTCTCTATGTGGGAATTTTGGCAACGTTTCCAAAAGTCAAGTTCCCAAAGGTTCTTTACAAAATACAAAGGAGTTTCCGAATTTTCATTAAGAGTTCTCGAAAGTTCCCAATAGTGTAATGAAGTTCCCAAAAATCTCATGAATATATCATGTAAGAACCGGACCTCATATGTTGGTCATTCACGGTTTCTTCCTAATTTTCCAAATATGAGACCACTCATTTGTAATTTTGTATGTGTCTCAGCATGATAGCATGGAAGCAATGGTGCTGGCCTACGTGATGGCCAATTAAACACCACTCCAAAATGATTATGAGTATAAGCAATGTCAATTAGCATGTCCTATGTGCACATTGGCATTACGAGTTTATGAGAGTGTCCTACTTAGCAGAAGAACATACTCCATATGACTATGCAAGCATACAGCTTTAGGAAATCACATTGCATAAACATTTTAGAATAAGATACGTACCAGTGCTCTAGAGTCAGTGTTCTCTGCTTGGTTCTTGGACCTTCTTCGCTTCCATTTCCAGAATCCACCTTTCTTAACCAAGTCTAACTGTGCCTCTGAACTAGACGAGCTCCCCAACTCAGTCATGGAATTGGACTCGCCGCTTTTGCTGCTGGACGCCACGACGACATATTCACTCTCCGAGGTAGATTTGGCTGAAGAGTCAAATAAGTTCCTCAAACTTGACTGTTTTGCGAAAAATGGTTTTCTGCTTTTCTTATGTTTATCCTGTCCAGATGAAGCCCCTTGACTCTTAGCTCTCCTCAGAATACTTGCTATGTCACCGGAGTTTTCAGCATTAGAATTCGAGGCAGGAGAATTAGAGTTGTTTCTCATCTCAATGAAGCTCACAAGTACCTGCAGCAATGCAAATGTGCCTATATGAGTATATGAGCTATATCTAGGCTTAAGACAAGGCTTATAAGCTACGGAGTATAAGCTTTAAGAACATGATGTTGGACGTTAAGATTATTTCTATATATTGCCTTTTCTCCCTCTCAAAAGACGTCTAATTTTCTTGCTGATTCACTTAATAAGAGAAAACTATATACTTCGTATTAGCTATGATTTCACATCTGACTAGCTAGCCTGGGAACTAAGTCAAGCCATGAGAATGTTTATTGTTTGATTACTTGGAAGGTTTAGTCATATTAAACGCAAATCGTAACGGATCTTAGACAGACTCTAATCATATAAAACAAACATGCACATTGTATTATGATATGTTATAATCAAATTTGACAAGAAAGTTGCATACGTATTAGCTTAAGGGGGAAGACATTTGTTATGAACATGGAATTGGTCAATTGATGTTGGCATTTTGCAATATACTCCGTATATCATTGACCAGACAACCAAGTGTCGAAAAGCACATGTACTTATTCTAATTCTACAACCTTGGTCGACTACATAGAATCTAAGCTGACCGTCTCTTTTCTTTCTTTTATAGATTTGCTTTTTGTATCATGTTATTTCTTCTCAATATTTTTCTAGTATTTTCTTTTCCGTTCCCATAACAATTCAGTAAACACATGGACAATAAGACCAAGCAATGTGGAATTGTCCACCCCATTTTCAAACTTCCAATTATTACTCAGTACTTCTAGATTTCCAACCTTTCAGCAATAGGAATGTTTTGCTCAATATGAATCAGCAAGGTCTAAGAAGCTCCAAATATACAATCTTAATCAAATTGCATTGTCATACCACAAGGCTGGCTTCCATGGCAAATCCATTGACCTCTAGAGACATGGGAATGTTTTGCTCAGTTTGCGCCTTCATTTCTGAAGCTAATTCTGCCAAATTTATGCCGGCCTTCCCAATTACTTGCATTTTGGTCCTTGCTGATGATGATGACGGTTCTTCATTGTCCCCCTATAAAGAATAAATATAACCAATACACAACTTCAATAAAATCATCATTATATTATAATGTCACAAAATATTATAGCGCACTCGAAAATGACCTTAAGCCCAGAGAATCTAATTGTTAAATGTCCAACTTAATAAAAATAATAATAAGAAATTAATTACAAAGTCAATAATTTCGTCGAATTTGCAGATTTTTATGCAATCCCAACTTAAAATATGAAGAAGTAAACTTAAGATTAAGAAAAACTCCACAATGGACTAGCACATATAGCCTTAGACTCAACACTCTAAACAGCAAATACCCTCCAATATAATCGGAAAAGAGTTGGAAATATTCCCAAAATTATAAACTACAAAATCCTAAAGAGAGAAAAAGTATGAGCAAAACTTACATAAAGCACATGGAAGGAAACCATCCAAGGAGCAAAGGAATTGTTATCCTTAGAAACCATGGAAAACCCACAAACATTATCAAACTCATGATCATTCCATTCAATGAGCGAAAAGTCACCCAATTTCGAGACCTCAGTCTCCTTGGTAATCAAGCATCTAGCAAAGTGAGTTTTCTTATTCTTATACAATGAAGACAATCCTGCCTTATTATTTCCTTCCCATTTCACCTCGACCGCCATTTTCGAACTTTCATTCTCCTTGATCATGACTCCTTCCAGCCTCACCACCTTCACCTTCACTTGAAACTTCTTCGTGTCGCGCCTTCCTGACCATATTGCCATAGGCTACAACTATATATTGAGAATTAATGGAACTATGCAAGTACTATATATATATATATATACTTTATGTACACTTTTTTTGTTTTTGTATGTTTTCTTGGGGGAATATTGGAATTTAGAGAGATAGTAGAGGAAATTTTGGTTGGATAAGAGAAGTTATGTTATTATATTTTGGGGTTACTTAATGAAGGAGAGTTGTGAAGGGGAGAAAGAGAGGGAGGGAAGGAAAGTTTCTTGATATGGAAGAGGAAGAAGTCAGAGGAAGAGCCCTTTTTGTATTTAAAAAGTAGTTAGGCTCATGGATTCTGTTTTTACTACGAGCGCCAAAAGGGGTTGGGATTTCTGGCGCGTAAAGAATATTACATGAAATTCCAAAAATTATATATGAAATTGTTTAATTTTAACTATTTTTATTGTTAGTGTGGAGTAAATTTTAACTAAAACACCACTTTTATCATAGGGTTAATGGAGTTCTCTATTTTAACTCAATTAATTGGTTGTTCTGTTTGATACGTAGTATTAAATTAAAATTATATTATCTCTTTAATAACTTGACATTTTGGTGTTAGATTATCTATGTTTAGAGTCATAGTTTGGATGCAATCTTTTATAAAAGAATTTGGTTTGGAATTGTCTAATTTTTTATGATTGTTGCTAATTTGGTTTTGTATGGAACTAATAATGAAATTAGACTAAGATGCATAGTCGCAGTTTGAGGAGTAAGTACTAATTAACGAAGATGATGATATTATTGAGTAGTGAAGAAAGGGAAAAGAAAACTCAGATTGTACGTGGACAAGTTTATTTTTTTTTTTTTAATTTTAAGTAAGAGTGGTGAAATTGGTTATTTGTCACCTTAAGGCTTAAACAAGAACAAGCTAGCTAGGTAAATGTTTTTCCTCTATTTGATAAGAGTAATTGCTGCACAATACATTAATCTACTTCTTTATAATGACATCATTGTTAACAAAATCATATCCTAGCACATGACTTTTCACAAAATACTACTAGCCCACCGCACTATTTCTTAGAACATGTACTCCTATTATGTATGTACGTGTATTATTAAACCATAATCCTTGACGCAGAATACATGTGACTGTGTAAGGATAT
The DNA here is from genome assembly GCA_901111285.1 of Corrigiola litoralis. Lineage (NCBI taxonomy): Eukaryota > Viridiplantae > Streptophyta > Magnoliopsida > Caryophyllales > Caryophyllaceae > Corrigiola > Corrigiola litoralis. The sequence goes on from CAAKMY010058562.1 coordinate 14,157, forward strand.
GCTACCGGATGGAATTTATGAGATACTCTATATATATGTATGCCAAGTATGTGACACAGCACAGCAGACCAATTGATGAAAACTGTGTGATATGTCGAAACCAAATCACCAACAGTCCAATACGATTAAATGGATCATGTGGGGAAATGCCACGTAGTACGCGGCAAATGGATATAGTCTCGCCTAACACCGTAAGCAAATGAACAAGCATGAAACTCGAACTTTGAACGAATCATCTCAAACAAAAGGAAAAGAAAATGAAAATGACACAGCATATACTTCATATTAATTAGATCATCTAGAATAAAGATGGTGGTGATTCTTCTGCAAGTAACAACCTAATTCATCTGCTGCCACGCATCCATGTCTGCTGGCTTTCACGGAAGGATGCCTCACAAACGGGTACGTAACGCGTTAGCTTTAGCTCACTTTTTATTTGTTGTTTGTTGACGGTCAAATTCTGGCTAAATACACAACGCAGGAGCGTCATCTCATTTTTCACCAATCGTTGACAGGCCGATTGTTTCGGAGAAAGTTTAATTGTGTTGGAGAAATGGGCTTTACGAGTTATTCGCAGATATTCCTTTAGCCCAACCAAAATGGGGCCTTATCCATTTCTCTTTACCAATACTAAACTCTTGTGGGCTAGAAGCTCTACCTTTTCAGTCTTTCGAGTCTTTTCTTCTCTTCTCCTCCTTTGTTTTTATTATCAACAAATAGACAAATACTCCACATTATTATGTGCATGCAAATAATGTAGACCGAATCGACATCACATCATCAAATGAGTTATCAATTACAAAAGAAAATAATACTACGTAGTATTAAGGATCTTGTGTAATTATTACTCACCAAAAAATACCTTTGGAGTATTATTGAAGTCTGATCCTCTATAGGAGTACAGATTGCAGGTCATTAACAATTTTTTCACTATGAATAAAATAACCAAGATGGAGAATCTAAAGTCTGAATATCTTATCATGTTGCTAAGTTACGCACCAAAAAAAGAACCTTGATGCTAAGTGCTATCTTTCTATTGGGTTTTCAATATCACGTACGGAGTATATAACTTAGGAATCCTAGTACTTGATTCGTCCAGCTGAACCACTACTACTCGACTGTCTCGACGTGGGCTACTTAAATTTGCGCACATGCACCAAGTAAGGTGACTTTATGGATGCCACGGCAAATTACAAGGGAAAAAAGAATTGGTATAACTCTACCGTGAGACCTAGGCATGCATTTATTGGATACTTAGAGCAGTTTTACTGTAGATAATATGATAAGTAGGGGCTGTGAACGGATGCTGCCTCTGCAAGTAGATTCCTGTATAATCAGTTGTCATCTTTTCTTCAGATGAGAGTTTACTATTCAGGTCTGGAATTGCATAAAGATTTGGCTAGGCTTTAATGGGTGACCTCTTTGCTGAGTTGCATAGCATGTCTAAGAATAATCGAATTGCAGGCTGGATTAAGAAACTTAGGAAATGTTCTTTGTTTGCAACTGTTTACTATATTTGGAGGGAAAGAAACATTAAACTTTTTTTTCTGAGCTGAGCAAATCTGTTGAGCAGCTTTTCCATGTCATTAAGGTAGATGTGTGCATCCAAATGATGAACTGTGCTTCTGATTTTTCTGGAAGTCATAGGATAGATCACTTGCTACTCTCTTTTGTTCTAGTTTTCTATTACGTTGGCTACTCTCTTTTGTAAGAATCAAGTGTATCTCATGGTGAAATGAAATTTAATTTGATTCTTTAAAGAAACCTCGTACAAAATTCAGGTTAAAGTTATCTAGACGTTATCCACGAAAAGTTGATTACTTTATTAACTACGGCTACAAGTTTTAAGCTTTGATCCCCAACAAGATAAACTCTATTGTTCTCTAATTCCTAATATATAATTTCCATGGTTCATCATTGCATGCTCTTATATACTCCGTATATATGTACCATAAACATATAGGATCACAATGCAAGCAATTTATTGTGCTCATGTAGCATTCTGCTATCTAGAAGTACTCCGTACGTAACTCATGACATCATGTATAATAATCATTCCATGGTTCATCATATCATGTGCAGTTCATTACGCTATAATTAACTTGCCAAAACCCCCTCTTCTAATCTTTTTACGTTACACGGCCTCTAATGAAAAAATGGAAGAAAGGAGAATACTGGTGCAACTTAGCGAACTCCTCCCACGAGTCACGTATCACATGATAACGTTAATTGAATTAATGTCTCTAGAGATGCCTAAAAATAGGAAGGCAAATGTGAATATCAGTAGAGGTTAATTACTTAATTACCATGCAGCTACAGGAGAAATGTATAAAACTGGGGACATTAACATTTGGCAAATTTTCGTCACGAGGCATAAAAGTGGCTTCACGATGATTCGAAAAACAAAGTGATAATATTATCACTTTAAGCAACGCACCTACTTGAGAGACCTCGTCAAACCAATTAGAGGAGTTTGTGAGTTAACCTAATCCCTTTCTTAGTTCACTTGCATTTAGTCCTTCCAAGAAGTACTTTTAGAATTCTCTCCTCAAACGGGCACTTTGTTTATTTCTAAGTGTCATTTTCCTTGTTTGAAATGCTTAGCATACAAATTCCACAGGCTTTTAATTTACGGTATATTCGTAAGTTTTGTTTAAGTTACATAATTCCTAAATACATGACATTCATCCAAAACTTTAAGTTGTGCACAACATGACATAATGCAATATTTATCCTGAACCAAAAAGTTGTTCGAAACTTGCATGGAATTTTTCTTGTTTCCATGGAAAAGTTACATTTAGAGGGATAGAAATTGAGAAATTACACCTATCACCCATATAACATGGTACTTACACTTAAATAGTTATTAAGTTACTCATGACTTCTATTTAGGTGCAACTTAAAGTTTGTTCATTCTAGTAACCACTTCAATTCAATTTCTAAATAATATAATCTATGGTTAATGTTCCAAATATATGTAAAACCATCAAAATAATTGCAAATTGTAATACTCCACATATTTGGCGTATAAGAAAGTAGGGACATGAAGAGTTGGCGCGATATTGTAAAAGATTAGTTGACGTAACATATGTGTTTGAACGGATCTTAATAATCTTGTATCGTATGTATTGATTTACATATAATAAGCTTTATCTCAAATAGCTTTGAGCTTATATACTAGCCACATAACAAATACACTTATACACAAGTACACAACCATATTGGATACCTAGATATTACTCCCTCTAGTCCGATGCTTGTGGCTACTGGAGTACATATTTGTGGCATCATTAAATCGTCATGTGCATGTCATCATTTATTAATCATTGTTAGTGTTTCTTATTGCCAATAAATATGAAATTCACTAATGCCTTTTGACGTCATGTACTTTATTCCGTACCTTTTTCATTTAATTTCAGTGTAACATCAAAGCTAGATCAAAAGGCATCTATGCTTAGCACACAGTGGGTTTTGGACTCTCAACAAAATGCTACTATGGGAGATTCTTATCAATGTTGCACACAACAAAATTGTGTCTCGGCCTCTCGGCTATGAACTAGGTTGGTTGTGTGAGATTCCCAGAAGTTGCTTGACAACGTGTGGGAGATAATTAAGTCAAGGTAGCTAGTATTATCATGCTTCTCCAGAAGCCTACTATGCGAAATTTGAAGAGTTGGTCGTCGCGATTGGCTGAGTGATAAGTTTAGCTATACTCCATTTGTCTAAATTTGTTGAGTATATGTAACTCACATCTAGCTAACGCTGAGTACTTACAATGTTTTGTTAGAGTAGTAAGTTTATGTATCAAAATTTCACGTACAGCATGGTTTTCTATACTACTGTTTAATAAGCAGCAATACAGTGAGTGAAATGTTCTATACGGCTCGTAACCAGGACTCTAGCTTTTTATGAATGATGAATTAGTATGCTTCAAAGTGCACTACAAGTCTACAAGCCACAATATAATGCCAATCTAGCTAAATTAAGCGACAAGATCAAAAGAAACCCCACATTTATGATATATGCATGGCGAGTTGTTATATTAATGGTCGTCTACAGAGATCAATCAGTTAAACCAGTTGAAATGGTCTATATATTAATTTACATCCTACAACCTAACGTGATCGATATTAGTTGAGATTATTGCACCCTCTCACTAGCTCTCAATAATACTATTAAAATACGGAGTATATGCTTTTTCCATATAAGTGGATGATAATAACTTTCTGGACTAGCAACCGACAGCAAGTTGCACCGTGCATCGCCATTGCCGAGTGGCCACAGACTTCAATGAAGATGAGTGCTTTATCATTTTCATTGCTAGATACTTTGATTTTAAGTTCAGCATGAGACTAAATGTATTAAGTTGGGAATTCGAGGCAATTAGAAGATAATATGACGAGTTATTTGAAAAAGTGACGGGTAAGTTAAGCACTCATTTGGGTACTGAACTATGGATTTTGTAACAAATCAGGTACTAACATTAAAAAAAGTAACAAATTAGGTATTGGAGTGAACTTCTGTTAACTTTGTCTAAAAACTTGATTTAAAGGTACTTATGTTTGCTATTTTGGGTACTAAACTTTGGGATTTAAAGGTACTGAAGTTTGGATTAAATTCACCCCTTTATCTGCCCATCCTTCACTCTCTCTCCACCGCCATAACAACCATCGCCCACACGTCCAATAAACTGGCTATGATAACAAACCTACGCACCACCAATGGTTTCCCTCGACAAAATGACAACCAGCAAACTTCCGCTGGCAATCATATCCACCCTCATGATTATTCTTCCACTCTCCATCCCCTTTGCCATCAAAAATGGCTGAAAAGCTCCCATCCATACCATCCATACTCCTAGAATTAAAAACCCCAAATTGGAAACAACCCACTACCCCTCCCCAACCCCTCTTCCTCACGCCAAACATGCAACCTCCCTCCCCCTCCCATTGTCCCAACAGGCCTTCCCTCTCCCACCTTATTTCTCCACTCACGAAGCAACGAGCAACCCACAAACATAACAACGCATCATCATTTTCACTGCGTTCGCAATCATTATCCTGACCTCTACGTCCTCCACTCATCCAACCATCATATAGAAGCAGAGCAAACTCGGTAGGGAGCAACCCCTTAGTCGTCCAGTTCTCTCTCTCACAACTTGCTATTTTGATCAAGTCGCCCCTATTCCATTCTTTCTCCCCTTTCCTCGCGCAGCCCTATATTTATTGCGAAACCACCTCTTTTTTCGGGCTCCTCAAAAAATTTTCGGCAAAGCTCGCGTTATGCATGGATGTGGCAGGCGGGTTTCGACTTTATAATTTGATGGGCTGGTTTAATGATGAGTGATGGAGGAGAAAGATGACATGGTGCAGCCATCGATCGCTTTGATGGTGGGACATTGTAGAGGTGATTTTGGAGGTGGCGATGCGGGAGATGAAGGATACAGGGAAGAATGAAGAAGAGGGTACGGTGTACATTGGTGATTGCCGCATAAAGAGAGAGAGTATGAGTGGGGACAGGGAGTGTACCATTAAAATTTTAATCACAGCTATTTGTTTCTTTTCTTTAAGGGTTAGAGTGGTCTTTCCCTATTTTTGTCTGTCTAATGCTTCTTCCGTTTGCTTTTCCGTAACGGTAGTACTCAATTTGTTACTTTTTAAACGTTAGTATCTTATTTGTTACAAACGCCAAACTTTAGTACCCAATCAAGTGCTTAACTCCTTACGACATGCATATCTTGAATTGCTCCTCAAAAGTTTTGCTATATTATCGTGTTCAATCATGTTACACTACAGTTAATACACTGCATGTATACGGAGTATATCTTTATTCAAAGGGTTCTTCGAGAAAATTCAATGCAAGTTGTTAAAAATATAAATTTTAATGACATATCGGCAAATCACTAAGTTAAAAAGCAGTTCATATGCAAAAACCATAACTAGCCACTAGAAAATAAAACTTATGATTAGTACTCTCTGCTGTAATCTCTGCTGCAACTATCAAATACCTTCAATGAGGGGAACAACTATTACATTTATACAAAACTTTTTAAAAAGGTCTATTTTTAAGCAAATGGTAGACCGACTTATATATTGAGTTAAGTTTATAAATACTATAAAAAAACACTCAAAGCCAACAAAATAAGTCTTAGATAGTCTAATTTTTAAACTCTTTTTTTTTTTGGGTAAAATGTAAGAATTTCATTAAAACCATCAAACATAGCAAGTTATACAACTTAAGCCATGGCAAATCGAGCAACAAGCTCAACAGCCACAACAACTAATTTTTAAACTCATATGCTTCCATTTGCCAATAGCCACAACAACTAACTTTTAAACTCATATACTCTATAAAAGACATGGCTATTGG
>CAAKMY010058562.1:20565-31571 GCA_901111285.1 Corrigiola litoralis
CCAATAGCCATGTCTTTTATAGAGTCTAAGCTGGTGGTTCCGAACTCAGAAGCGACAGTGGACATCTTATGTTAGTTTTGTACTCCAAATAATCAAAAGAGGTACCAGTGTACAATACTATGTAACTATGCCAACTCAACCTCACCAATACCCTCAAATTAGAATTTATATTTCTGGCGACTATGTAGGGGATTTGTTCATTTTTCACTTAGCATAGATGCAATTACTCCTGGGAACATGTAAATCCCATATCTTTGGTTGGACAGGGGCACAGGGCACATGAGACCCGATTTACGATCATGAGTATACCTTAATAATATTGCTGGGTAAAACATATAATGTTCCAAATCTTCTCTAGCTATCATGGATCTCCATCAATCTATATCTATCATAGGTAGTATACATATATTTAGGCAGCCAAAGTTGACGTATTAGTGAAACAGTACATAGGAAATTTTTCATAAACAAAGTAGTTTTTGGAACAAACAAACGCCCGCACAATTTGATCGAGTACATATACATGATCAAGGGATCACCTATATATGCTGGATTTTAGCTATTTTATTCAATTTAAGGACATGAAAATTACAATTAATAATCTTTTAACCAGTATAACAACTGAGTATTTAAAGATTGATCGGCACTAGCAACAAGTTGGCGAAGAGTGAAAAGCTTAACCTCGGATCTCACCTTATCATGCCTTGATTTATTATTCCCAGCCTAGGGCATGCAGAAGTCAAGTGTGTTTTAGCTTATTCATCCAAAGCTTAACTCAGTTAACAGTGAACATTCTTCTTTAACCATGAAAGGTCCTTCTAGTTATGCGCTTCTCGTTTATCAGTAAAATTTGGTGATGATTATATTAAACGATGAGAACAGCGCAGATAACATAATAATAGGATCTTGTCCTCCTTCCCGTTGTGCCACATTGTCTACGTTTTGTAAACCTCGATCGGGGTCATGAAATAGGTACTAGAGTGTTTCATTGTGTTAGATGTACAATTGTACACTGTAGTGTGCAAGCAATGGGAACTCGTTCATCCCGGAAAATGTTTGGCCAATCCTAAAGATTTACAAACTCACAGAAACTAATAAAGTATCTGGTTGGAGAAGTTCTAATGGGGTGCTTGCGCCTTACATATACTTTTGATTGGACCAATTAATGGTGATGAAAGGATCACCAGTCCTAGGGATTGCTCCATATCATCCCCATGGTCTATGGAGTAAAGGGCAAGCCTGTTAATTCCCGGTCTGTTTTCTTTATAATCAGGTGATTTTTTTATTAAATCAAGTTATAGAGACGACAGCTATTGCCTATACGTGATTGCTCTAACACAAATAATCTAAGACGAGTATATTTTGATTTACAAAAAAAGTACTCATGAATTGAGTTAAATTAGTTAGTTTCAATCAAGAATATAAGAAAGAGAGTTGTTAAGGGTCGCCCTTAAAATTGTTTAGTTGCTGATAATCTTGCGAGCCCGGTGAACATCTATAGCCACGATCTTGCGAGGGCCACTATCACAATGTCACATTGCTGATGGATTCAAGAAAGGCCATATTACTGAATTATAGAACCATATTTGTATTATAAAGATTTTTGGAATGTGTTTAATTCTATTTTCTTGTACTGTTTTTATGGGGGGGGGGGGGGGTTTAAATTTGGCTACCATCACTTGATAAGTTCAAGCATAACCCAAGGAATCACTTATCGCCAACTACAAGACCACTCAAAGAAAAGAAGCACTTAATTTCTGTCCCAAGAAATGAAAAAAACACATACAACAACCGTACAAGATATAGGACCCTAAGAGAAGAAATTATCGCAAACACTTGGTGAGTTGGTGAGTTGGTGACATGGGCCATGCAGTATGAGACGGTTAGACCACAGTAAAGACTTGCAACAAAAACAGTACTAGTATTTCTTTAATGGTGGCCAGCAATAAAACCAAAAGAGAAGTTTGATCAGAGAATGAACAAGAAGACAAATCCCATGGCCCTTCTTAAACGCGAAGGTAAACAAGTTTATATTAAGAAAATAAAAGGTTACAGGAGAGAATTAAAAAGTGAAGTATGAAACTGCCTGCCTTAGATGGGGTAAGCATGAGTTGGTTGCAAAAGATTTTGACTTGTTGCATCACTTTTGTCCAACTTCTCATTAAATAAGACCAAAATCCTATCATTCTTCTTTTCTTCCACAACACCATGCACTATTAACTCTTCCAATATTTTTCCTCATCTACTCTCATCAAACCTCATTGAAAGTTTTCGCTTACCCAGCAGTAAAAGTTACCAATAAACTAATCTTAAGTTTAAGACTTGTATTATACTACTACACTGTTTTAATACCCTATCCAAAAGCACTTTGATTCACGTCTTAAAGTCGAGCTTAAAACCATTATTGCTAAAACTTGAGCAAAATATAGCTTTCCCGCCCTAGTAATCCTAATAGACTCGTACTTGAAGGTAATCCATAATCATCACAACCAACTTGTAAACCTCTTAAATGGTCTTAATACTCTATATTATTATGGTCTAAAGTGCCTATGGATAAGTGACTTACATAAAATACAAGTCCTATACTCCTATGTTGCACAAAACTTGATAAATCCATCTAACATTCTAACATATTTAAAAAAAGCAACCAAGAAAACCCACCTCAGATCTCCCTCCAATTTTTTTCTCTATATAGAGAACACACAAACAGAGGAGTTTGTGATGAAATTCTGTTACTTGTTGTTTAGCATCTCACCAAAATTATCCTAGAAAATAGAAAAAAAACTATCCCATGTGAGCAAATCCCACTTGTATAGTTGTATATTATTGTCTTGTGATCACAAATAAAAAGCCAACGTTAAGGTGTGTATCAGTGTATGAAAGCTACTTGTCTGAGGTGTTTTTACTCACTTCCTCTCCCCTGAGCTGCTGGCATTAATGGCAATGGCTGGAGAGGTACTCTCTTTCTTCATATGACTTCAATTCTGTTTTTTCGAACAGCATATACTTCAACTTTAGTGGGTCTGCTTTCTTTCCCATTTGTCCAAATTAGGAGCATCCATTTAATCATTCATTCTTGTCCAAGAGTTTGTACTTATCTTGTTTCAGTTACCCTTTACTTAGGTAACTTGCATGTGTTGAGTTTTGTACTGTTTCTCCAAAGACTCTTCAACTTTGATGTCTTTTGCTTGAATTATGGTTAACTTTGGTGTCCCTACACTTTGTATCATGATCAGTCCATAAAGACTGTATATTTGCTGATCAGACTGCATATGTTTTGTTGATTAGAAGTTCTTGGGTTAGAACTTTGTTGGGGTAATAATTCAAGTCAGTCTTGTTATGTTTCAGCTGGTGTGAGCTTACTTAGGTGTTATAGTAAGCTGGGAAGCATAGTTATGGCGACCAGGGGTGCTCTTTGTTTGCTTGTTCTGCTTGTTCTGTCCAAATCTTGTGTTGCTAGTATTCAGTACATTAGCTCCGTAGGTCCAAAGTTTCAAGCCTCTCAAATGGGTTATATTGATAATGATGGGTTGTTTCTCCTATCAAATGACAGTAGCTTTGCATTTGGGTTCAAACCAACCCAAGATGTCACCTTGTTCTTGTTGGTTGTTATTCACCAGGAGAGCTCCACAGTTGTGTGGACAGCAAATAGGGGCTCCCCAGTTGTGAATTCTGATAATTTTATGCTTGATGGTAAGGGGACTGTGACCCTTCAGAGTAAGGGGAAAGCGGTTTGGGCGCCTGATACGGGTGGAAAACCGGTTTCTACAATTCAGTTGCAGAATTCAGGGAATTTGGTGTTTCTTGGTAGTGATCAGAGCATAGTTTGGCAGAGTTTTAGCCATCCTACCAATGTCCTCCTTTCGAACCAGGATTTCACGGAAGGGATGCAGCTTTTGAGTGATCCGGATCCTAATAGTGCTAACTTGACATATTTGCTTCAAATCAAGTCTGGTGATGTGATCCTTAGATCTGGGTATAAGACACCTCAGACTTATTGGTCAATGAGACAGGATAGCAGGAAAATAATTAACAAGGATGGTGGAGCAATCAGTTCCGCGAAGATTGAGTCGAATTCCTGGAAGTTTTATGATCAGAACAAGGCCTTGTTGTGGCAATTTGTTTTCACCATTAATCCCAATGCTGTGAATTCCACTTGGATCGCGGTCCTAGGGAGTGATGGCTTTATCACTTTCTACAATCTCGGCGGGGGATCAAAGGCTGCTTCTACAACGAAAATACCAAGCGATCCATGTGGAACACCAGAGCCATGTGATGCCTATGAGGCCTGTTCTAGTAACAAGTGCCAATGTCCTTCTGGACTTGTTTCTCGGTCCTGTAATACCGGCATATCCTCTCCCTGTGGAAGCGAAAAGGATAGTTATCAGCTACTCCATGCAGGGGACGGGCTCAACTACTTTGCTCTCGGGTTTGTGCAACCCTTTTCAAAAGCCGGTAATCTGAATGGATGCCAGGCTTCGTGCATTCAGAACTGCACATGCCTTGGTCTGTTCTTCGACAACAGTTCAGGCAATTGCTATCTCTTTGACAAGATTGGAAGCTTTATCTCCGATTCCACTTCCAAGTACTCTGCCTATGTTAAAGTTTCCATGAAAGGAGTCGTTGCCGTAGGGAAGGGCGGGAAGAACAGTAAGCATGTGGCAATTGTTGTAACCATAATCATCTTAACTGTACTGATCATTTCAGGAATGGTTTATGGAGGATACAGGTATCACTTTAAAAAGAAGGAAGTGCCTGATTCTCCTAAGGAGGCCTCAGAGGAGGATAACTTCCTGGAGTCATTATCAGGGATGCCAGTTCGGTTTAGCTACAAGTATTTGCAGGAAGCAACTAACAATTTCTCTGTGAAACTTGGGCAAGGAGGCTTTGGCTCTGTTTACCAAGGAGTACTGAAAGATGGAACTCGGATTGCTGTGAAGAAATTAGAAGGGGTTGGTCAGGGTAAAAAGGAGTTTCGAGCTGAAGTTAGCATTATCGGCAGCATCCACCATGTCCATTTGGTCAGACTGAGGGGGTTTTGTGCTGAAGGAACCCACCGGCTTTTAGCGTATGAGTTTATGCCAAACAATTCTTTAGATAAATGGATTTTTAAGAAAGATAAGAACAATGACTCTGTGTTGGATTGGGCAACGAGGTACAACATCGCAGTGGGCACTGCCAAGGGACTAGCTTATCTGCACGAGGATTGTGATGTGAAGATCGTTCATTGTGACATAAAGCCTGAGAATGTGCTTCTTGATGAACATTTTGAAGCTAAAGTATCAGATTTCGGGTTAGCCAAGTTGATGACAAGGGAGGAAAGCCATGTTTACACCACTTTACGTGGCACTAGAGGATATCTTGCACCAGAATGGATAACAAACTATGCCATTTCAGAGAAGAGCGATATTTACAGCTACGGAATGGTCCTGCTTGAAATAATTGGAGGGAGGAAAAACTATGTTCCTGGATTGTCCTCAGAAAAATCGCATTTCCCTGCCTATGCATTCAAGATGATGGAAGAAGGGAGGCTTGGGGAAATCCTCGACTCGAGCCTGAAATACGATCCCAAAGATGAGAGTGTACTCACTGCCATCAAGGTTGCATTGTGGTGCATACAAGAAGACATGTCACTGAGACCATCTATGACCAAAGTCGTGCAAATGCTTGAAGGAGTTTACAATGTTCCTCCGCCTCCAACATCATCCATAACAGGTGCTAAGCTCTTCTCAAGCTTCTTTCGGACAATGAGCGATGAAGGAACCGCCACTGGCACCTCGTCTGGACCGTCTGACTGCAATAGTGATGCTTACTTATCAGCTATTCGACTCTCAGGGCCTAGATAACAGGTGCATATACAACTATACAAAGGGTATACAATTACGTCTTCAACTTAGCTATGTGTCTTCTTGTACATATATTTTCCTTACAGACGCTGAAATTTTGTTACGCATACATTCCTTGGATGGCTATGTTTGTGACATTAGAAAAGGCATAGCTTGTTGTGTTCATAGATTGTTCAACTTAGTGGATGAGATTTTCTCTTTGGTGTGTACTTTGTTTTTCGTAATTCTTAACAGATTAGTAAAGCAGCCATTTGATATGAGATGTCAGATGTATTATCCCAATAAACCAAACGTTGGAAATAAAGTATGTCCAACATTATGAAAAAAGTGTTAACACTCAACATCAAAGACTAAAGAAATAAAGCAGTAGCAATAAGTGTATATCGTGGTGTAACGATTTCAAAGGTGTTTTGGCTAGTAGGAGTAACAAACAAGTCAAAACCAGTGTCTTCTGTTCTGACTTGTCTGACATATTATTACTTCTTTATAAGTATTAGTAGTAGTATAACATTAGTAGCTGATTATAAAACTGCAACTAATTTGAAAACTGAGGATTTCTTGTGCCAATCAGAAACTTAATGGCTGTGTAACAAACAGCACAGTATCCGCTTACTGGCGCACTATCAACTCTACCCAATCAGCCAGAGACATTGATGTGTACGTCTAACAAAACAAAAACTCGAACCATAATCCAAGACAATGACTGAAATACTATGTTAGCATGGAGATGAGGACGAAAATTGGAACCAGTTGTGGTATAGGGAAGAAAAATGGGAATTCTCTAAAATTTACGGATATGAATATGGCCAAGAAATGTTAAGGAAAAGAAATAATTGAATATAGAAATATAGAATACAGGAAAAAAATATATATGTAACTGAGCTCCAAATGAAATGAATGTCGTAAAATATGTATTTTGTAAAATCCTAGCATCCACCAACAACACATATTATCATATCAACATCATAAAATTAAAATTCCTAACTGTTTTTCACTTTTTCGTGATTCCATAATTTTGAAATGGTACAAATATATAAGAGACGACTCTGATTAAAATTACGCGTACCTTATAGCTGAAAAGCCTGAAATGGTCAACAAGAACGTACCCCGTTGCACGGATGGCACTGTATTACCTTAGTTCCAGAAGGGTTGACTTCGTTAGTCGGATCATGTATTCATTCAGACTGTTTCAGTTCATATAGACCCTGCGTAGGAAGTAGGAAGCAATCCTTTTTATGGTCCACGTTCCACGTTGATTATTCAATGTCCCAGTACTAGACCGAGGACTCGAGGAGGTTGAGGAAACCGTGATCTTGATGCATAACCAATTCACCATTATTAGTTACTCCTATTTCGAATATATATGAATTTCCACATAAAATTTACGAGTTATCCAGAGCACTTTAATCAATTGGTAAGGGATGTGTTGTTCTAGCTTAACCACATATCTCAAGTTTGAGATCCTCGAAATGCAGCAGTGTGTGTTAGAGAGAGAGAGAGAGAGAGAGCAGAGAGCACACTTTGCTGCCCTAATAAACCTATATGACTTGAATTCGGATTAAACTAGATGGTGAAAAAAAAAACATAAAAATTACGAGCTTGACGCACTAAGCTTTTATTCTTTTGTATAGTAACCGACTTAGTCTAGATAGAAGTTCTTTCCAAGTGGTATATTAATTGACTTTACTTGTTTAAAGAATATTGCTTAAGTTTAAAATTATGTTAACATATCAATGTCTGGAGAAGCTAGTGGGGTTTTGCTACTTCTGTTCCATTTATACCTTTTAAAAATAAACCCAACTTGAAAACTCAACCTATATTGACTCAAAAATTATTGATCATGAATATGAATTTTTAATCCAAAACTTGAACGACCCACTAAAATATAACTAGAAATGTGACTACTCATTAAACAACCGGAACCCATTTGTATTGAAACCGACCTGCACAACCCATTAGGCAATTACAATTCCATTAGAGCAACATGTTTTTCTTGTGTCTCATAAAGTGTTGTTTGTTTTGTACTACATACTTCATCTTATAATGATTCTCAATGTCTTTAGAGTTCTTGCACAATATCCATACATTCCCTCTTTAGAGGTTGAAAGTAAGGGATTTTTCTCCAATGACTCTAATTAAATTTACCAACCCATATAACCAATAAGTCATAAATTCACTCTAGCCGTGTCCAAAGTTGATAATCAATCTATTTCAGGTTTTCTGGTGTAGTAGGGATTCGACCCAAAACAACATAATCTTAAGGTTTAAACTCAAGTCCAAAACATTCATAAAATCTTTAAGCAACTACAACAACCACTAGGACAGATTTTTCCATTGTAGTTTAATCACAAAAAATTTTCTTTCGAAAATCTAGTGGGGCAGCCCCTCCCCAACTCCGCCCCTGCTGCCAACTCAACCAAGTGCTCATAAAAGTCACCAACGGATCTAGTGCACACCAACCCATGTTTCACAATTCACAGTATCTAAATGGGCCAACCCAATCTCATACTCATACAACACTTCATATAGCCCACTAAAATCATACAAAAGTATTTATGATAAATAATCCCTTTTTTAAAACTTTGATAATGTGTATTTTTGGACCGTTGGTTGAAGATGATAAGCACCTGCAGCAAAGCCCCCTTACTCAGCTGCTCCTTCAAATTTCCCGCCATATCTCAGCCTCCAACGGTCCAATTTCGCGCCAAATATCTAACCACAACCTTTGCAATCCCACCCTCTTCTAATGGTATTTTTCCAAACTACCATTTTCATAAAATTTATATCTTTATTGATTTTACAAGAGTTGTATGTTAAAGATTGATGCTTTATCCAAGATTTTGCAATTTGAGCATGTACCCATGTTGTCATTTGCTTGCTTTAGTTGATTTTTTGAAGAAACACCATGAATTAATGATAAAGGATGTTCTTTTTGGCCTTTTTCTTGGGAAGAATTTGTTGATATAATTTGTGGAGGTGATATTGTAATGGGTTTGAGGTTGGAAAGTGGCATTAATTAATCTGAAAGTCTTGGGAGAGAACGTCTACTTTTATGTTGCCGTGCTTACCCAATGCAAGCATATAAATCTATTACAAGGAGTTCGTCTAATTTGTGTTAATTTATTGGGGTAAAGAGAGTAACTTTAGAATTAGCAACTTCTTATTATGATTCTAAAGCTATGATTATGAATTCTTTTTGGTCCTAATGATTATGATCATATTTAGGTATTGCTTAAGTTAAATAGAGTATATGGATGTGGAAGACTAGTTAAATACTTAAATTTTCTTAGTATTGAGTTTGGTGGTGTTGTTGAGTTGTTCAATTCATGACTTTAGAATGTACGTTTAGTTGGGTTTTCCATGGTCCTATTTCAAGAAAGTTTGATGCAATGGAGTGTATATTTAATGGTATTGCTTAAACATAAGTCTAGCAAATTAGCAATGATGTTTTTTTTAGATGAAGTAGGGTAAGTAATGATAATTTCCAGCAGTAATATAATGTGAAATTAAGTCTGATCATGGAGAACTAATAGCCATAATTCTTAGACTGTAATTTGGCCTTGAAAGTTATCTCCATGGTGGGAGACTTGACCTTTGACGAAACATGTAGAAAAGTTAACACACCTGAAACTTAGCTGTTCCAACATTCAAGTCTTTGAATGTTTTGTAATATTATGCTCGACATTGTTGATGCTTAGACATTTGTATTTTAGGCTCCATTTGGTTTGACGGAAATCATTGTTAGTGTAAACAATGTTGATACGAGAAATGTGTGTGGACTGGTAGAGATTCTTGAGAGGGAGTAGTGTGCAAAGAGGTAGAGTTTTGGAGGTTTATGAAGAAGAGAGAAGATAGACATTTAATTGAGGGGCAGAGATGGATAAGAGGGGAAAATATGACATTACATGTTTAAAGAAGAGAAAATGGCATATTGTGAGGGGAAAATTATTTTCAGCTGTAGATGTCCTCTTGGATATGCACACACATGAAAATAAATACAAATTTCTAGGAAAATGACTTCAGTTAAACCAAACAGAGCCTTACTTTCTGGGCTCCTGGCTAACAGCTTTTTTGGTCACAGATGACAATAGCAATTTTGCATTGTGGGGAAGGAGACGACTTCTTTTCTTCTCAACCACTATGCCTTCTCTTTTCCCTTTGCAAGAATATGCGAGATTTTTTCGAGTTGAAGCAGAAGAGTAAGTACAACTTCTTCTGGTGCTATCAGATTTTTAAAGTCATGAGATAAGATGATGATAGTACCTTTCTCTATTACGACCTATTAGCAAATCTTTATTGTACATCTTGAATTGGAATACTATCATTTCGCTGAAGACAAAGTTATTTCCAGTTTTTTAATCAAATCGTTGAGAGACAATTAGTTTTTAGCTGCTGCAACTTTCACATGGGTTAGGATAAGTAGACAGCATTAATGCCTCACAGCGAGTGTTTATCATGATACTCTGTGAGGTACTACCGTACTACTGAATTTGCACCCCGCCTGAATATGTAAGTTGTTCTTCCAGTGTGGTAGTTTTCTAATCTGTTTTTTGAAACTTTTCAATGGTTTAAAGAGATGGTATGATTCATTTTCTTTTTTCAAACCTCTGATGTGTAATTTACTGTGCGTGAAGGCTGGGACCTCCTGACTACCTACTCATAAAGAATGAGATAAGCAAAGTTTTGTCAAAGGGAAAGGCTGCTGGTGTACTTCGTCTTGTTTTCCATGATGCGGGAACCTTTGAAGGCAGTGACAATTCAGGTATTATTAGGGATCCGTTCTAGACTCTTCACACTTAATAGTTGAAACTTGCATTCTGAATCTTCATTTTGAAATAACATGTTTCCTTCACAATCTGGTACTTCTGGCTGAAACAAAGTTGATCCTATGTAGCTGCAAGTGCTTGCAACAGAACAAACATGACACATAGTTTTACAATCAAAGATGCTTGATTTTTGTAAATTGTGTAGTGAGGGGTTCGAAGTTGCTATATGAGGGGAGGACACAACTAGTAGTGAAAGGGTAGCATATGTCATATAATAACCCCAATTTTATAAAATTTGGTAGAAATAGGGTAGCCAAAGTGTAGAAAGGGGTAGCCAATTTGGTAGAAATAGTGACTATTTTATAAAACAGGGTAGCCAAAGTGTAGAAAGGGGTAG
>CAAKMY010058572.1:0-24117 GCA_901111285.1 Corrigiola litoralis
TTGTGAATTAGGCCTAACCTCGGAGCACCATTTATGAAATTTTCCTTACAAAAAACTTGACGATATTTAAGTTAAAAATTAAACACTGTCTTTAACAATACAGTAATAGTTTTGGAGGGGAAAATAACTAGGTGGGCCAAAACACTGTATTAAGTTTGGCCCTCTAAGAATCCGTAGTGGTTGGGCCCTATATTTCAAAAGCGATAAGTAATTCGATTGTTATCTGTGATAATCCTACTCCTATTATTTTCTCATCAGCAGACAGCAATGAGCAATCTATTTTTTCGTACATGGATGTGAATGATTAGCCTTTTGAATGAGTGGAAGAATAATTGCGACTTAGTTGGCAGATACTGTAGAATTTCAGCTATTTATTTTTTCGTACATGGATGTAGAATGATGAGCCTTTTCGATTGTTATTTGTGGTAACCCGTCCTACTTCTCAAGATGATTTAGTGAAGTTCTTTTTTTTTTTTTTTTCCCCTTTAACCGTACACGCAGTGCTAGATATGAACACTTCTTAAAAATGTCTTACACTCCAGATGGACACAATCTTCTTGTAGTCTTACCCTGCTGTATTTATCAACAAAAAGTCAAAGACTGTTTTCTATTTTCGTCTTGTATTTTTTCTAATGTAAAATCGAGATCTTGCATCTTGAATTAAGAAGTTCAGATAAATTAACATTGCTAAAGTTGAATTATATATTGATGCATAAAAAAAAAAAAAAAAACAGTCGTCCACAATGAATGAAAATTAAGTGCGAACAAGGAATAGAAAGTTCGTTATAGCTCCTTTACTACATCTATAAAGCCACGAGTTCTATTCTTGATCGCAAATTTGTGCACTCTTTTGATATTGAAAAAGGATTTTTGAGGGATTTATAATAGATATATTTACCTCTTAAAAAAAAATTTTGCACCACGCAAATAAATGTATCCAAGAAAAACAAAGTTAAAAACACATCTACATAAGGGGATAATTAGCTAATTTAGTGTATGTCTACTTGAATCGAGAAAAATAAATAGTTTCATACAACTATTATATGTAACTAATACAAATTCTTATGTACGGTATATCACAAATGTTACAACTAATTAAGTTCATAAAGTTTACAAAACTGTAAGATAATAGAAAGATATTAATGTTTTACTTGAATCTTTTGACAATGGGACTAGCTTTCATACATGTTAGGAATCAGTATCATCTTTTTCATATTCTCCTATAAGATTTCTCATAAGTTTATTTGAATGTAACGATATAACGTATTTTGAGTTTCTCTTGTATTCAAATGCTCTTATTTTCATTTTGTTTTGCCCTATTAATTAGTAAACAAGGTTTCGATCAAGAGATTAATTGGTTAGAACGACAAGTATTTTTATGAGGCTGAAAAAAAAAGATAAATGTAAATATGCTACCTGCAAGAACAATATATTTGATTCATAGTAATTGGTGGTATTTTTAGAAAATTATCTTTTCGGAATCCCTTTAAATATTCTAAATGGGGGTTTTAATATGAAATATATGATTCTCCAAATTTTTCAGCATTAAAACTGCATTTAAAACAAATAAAAAAGGGCATTCTTGTGTCTCATGATGCCATATCATGGTACATAGATATGTCATTGGTGGTGATTAGGAGTTATATAGGGGTTGTTCCTAAATCAAATCCCCCCCCCCCTTCAAATAAAAATAGTATCCTCTCTATAATTAACATGATTAGCTAGCTAGCTAGTGTACGATAACATACACATGCAGTCTGGTCATCGTTTCTCCACTTCTCTTTACATATATGCGCAATTGCTAATAGGTTGTTTTACTAAAAGTGTCACGATACTTCCTGATCCGCTATTCCTTTTTTTTTTTTTTTTGGATCTGAATTAAGCGTACAAAGTCGCAGATAAGAATCAAACCCCCATCCTCATGATTTGGGTAAGATAACTCTAACCATTTAAGCTATTTCTTTTCTTTCTCCTATGCTATTCGTAATAGTCATTTTAAGTCATAATATCCTCCCAACGTTTCTCACAGCTCTCTAGCTCCCTCAGTCTGAGAAAATGGGATCCCATAAGCTTCAGAGTTTCTGACCACCACCAGAGGCCCCCATTGTTCTGCTGTTGGGCCATGCAAGATATCTAAAGGATGATTTCGTTTTAGGCTATACAACTACTAAGTGCATGACTACAGTGAGCAATTGAGCATACTATAGTCTCTAAGTGACTGTAAGTCACGTGGATCAGAAGTTGTCTCATTATTCAACAAGCTGCAGCCTACATGCCAAATGCAAAACGAATTGCAACTCCCAATTATAATGTTATTATGTGTACTCTTTGTTCCCTTTTTACACCGTTACTGTACTGCTGTGGAGTAATGATGGCATATGCGACATTTAGAAAGAGTACAAACTTTGACACACAGACATAATGCTCTTCACATGCTTTTCTTCATATCAATTCAACGACATATTAGCAATCTACCAAGCTCCTTTTGTAGATACAAGTACGAGTCCCAGCTAAGAGCGAGTATAAAAGCATTACATACGGTGTTCATATGGAGTATTCGGTATTCCGAGCTACCAAATTGAAGTTCCATGTTGTAGTAGAATGTAGAGTCTAACAAAAAAGATTTGAAAATTTAGATCACCTATTAACATGTACGGAATGTAACATGCAATATTTGCATTTATCTTAGCGGATAAAAAAGTATGGCTATTATAGGACGCCACCGGGTGGTACCGAATTTGGGTGTCATCCTCTCACATGTATTATTATAATGCTTGGTGGTCCCCATTAATAGGAGGGATTACAATAATACATTGTGAGAGTGGTGGCGCCCAAATTCGATACCACTCAATGACGCTATCTTATTTCCATAAAGCTATTACCCTAGCGCGACCATCTCAATCGACAAAGCACTCCACCCAACCTCAATTTTTATCAAGGATACGAATTCAAATCCATAGTCATCCAAAGACAAAGTTTCAAACTTTTCCATATCATGCATTCAACTATACTATAATATAGTACGTACACTTCCACATATTGTTTCTTTTTTGAATGAGTAAGACTGTAAGAGGTCCAAAACGCAACCTTCTTCATTATTCAAATTTCCTACCAGACGTTGAATTTAAGAACGAAGGATATAGAAGAAGAATAAAAGGTATAGTTTTCCACCAATGGAACTAACGTGGTAAAAGGCATTGGAGAAGCTTTTGCGAAATAGCCAGAAAAAGGATTAGAAAGACAAGGATAAATATTTGCATTTATTTTAGTGGATACATGCAGGCTACAGCATACGTTTCCTTTTCTTCTTTAAATGGTCAGTTTTATTTCTGAGAACTGGGGAAAGCGAGGAGCATCCATAATACTTAGCTCACTGTTCACCCTATCTCCTTTGTTCCCTTACTCAGTGAGAGGGGACCAGAGACCTTATAATGGCAGATATCACAAGTGATGATCCCCACATTAGACATTTAGACCTACAATAGAAGGTCGAATTAAAGTGAAGGAAATAGAATATCTGCTACTGCCATGTTTTTACCTAACTTCGAGATCACATATTTATCACATCTCATGTCACATGCATGTCAATGAGATTTTTACCTGTCACAATCTTACTTCTATGCTATGTGCACACTGCACATCTAGTCAAAACTTATGCCAATATGTAATTTTATCCCACACTTTGTTGGTAGCTGATCGACACAATGCTTCGCTTTCTTCTGTTATTTGAAGAATTATCGTGCAAGATAACTTTAACGTTAATTAGCAAAGTTTCGCTTAAATAGATGTATTGTGTATATCGTTATACGGTGTATAGTTGTTGAAAATTTATGCATATTACGGAGTACGTAGTACTTAATTGGTTTTAGTGTTTGTGAGGTGTGTGCCTCTATATAAGCAGGCAAGCAGCTTTGTCTTAATTAATTAGGTGTTTTCTTATCTATATGAAATGTTTGTAATATGTAAATTAATTCAAGTGCTGGCTGATGACAATCACCCCACTAAACTTGAGTGAGGACTGAGGAGTCGAGGATATATAGACCTTCACATTATACATATTATGTCGATAAAATGACATTGACATAAAGCTTCGTACGTACTACTTTCTACGTCAATATGATATAACCACTACTTATGATCGTCAAGATAAGCTTCATGCAACTTCTGATTAGACATGTGCTTACCTCAATAAGCACAAGGTCAAGAGCCAACTCATAAAGGTTGGCACTTCATTAGTGTCTGATTTAGAACAAACAAACTTATATATGCATGACTGGTTGAGTGGTGTTAATTTTTCAACCATTTATCAAGAGAAACTTGAAAAAGGAATTGGTTAAAAGGAAAGAGATTGACCTACAAGTGTATGGTCTGAATATATAGATATGTTATTGATAGATCATGAACCAATAATCAGAAAGAAATCAATCGACAAAATCGTGTAAGTGGCCACTGTGACCCACTAGCTAATGAGCTGATCACGATTCACAAATGATGATGAATACGTCCAGTTTGCTGCCTTGTGCTGTATGTGTGGCTTTATTCCTGCTCGTCGTTTATGGCTAATGCCAATGTACTACATTACCCGTCAACATCAGGAAAAGTGGCAATAAAACACACTTTCCTACAAAACCATGCATGGATTGCATACTCCTCCTCGAGAGCTTCTCTAAACCACCAAAATCAACGGTTGAGCAAGTTAAATTTACTATGCAATAATCGGGTTGCTACGTGAGCTTTGGGGACAGGAAGACTATAATAGGATTTATGTTGCCACAATTTTATTTTTCATATGAGTCGCAAAGAACAAGACTACGATTAATTACCAAAGTGAGGAAAATTTAAATACGTGACAGAATGTTCATAACACCTCAGTGTTTATTAGGTCAATATACATTCTATAAAATCTTTCATAAGCAAGCTATTAACCTGTTTTGGTTAGGTCCTACTTTTTCTTTAGTTTTTTTTTTCTATTTTACTAGCCTACTGAGAGAGGTATAGTAGATTGTCCAAGCTAACTATTAGACTATAACTAATATGTAGTTGAGGCTCAATCGTTAATTTAAATTCTAATACTAGGACGTAACGTTTTTGAAAATAAAACAATGCTTACAATGCTTAAGCATGCTTTTATTTCCGTTTAAAAAGTCACCTTTTGCTCAATCACTTACGGTTTTAGAACCTCCAAATGTGATATTATACCTTTTTTTTTTGCTCACCCATAGCCGTAGTACAGAGTAGGATGAACCAAGAGTTTCGTAGTTCAAATCATTGAAACCCTCCATACATGTTGCACAGTTGAAAATTTCACTATAAGTTATTGGATGCATTCGCACTCATGTGTTCAGCCACACTCGACATTAAAAGGCTCGCATGAGGGGACGTATTAGAATATAACCAATGATTCAACCTCAATCATTAGCTTAAGTGGGCTTCTGATTGAGTTAGTCCTCTATGACTGTATGATTTCAAGGTGAAAAATTAGTTATAAATTGAACCGAAATTATCATTTTTACCAACAATGCAACACAAACAATGTTGGTATTAAGAGGTCCCCCACTCTTTCCTCTCGGTCTTAAGTTCGAGCATGAGCAACAACATAATGGTGTAGTTGTGCCTTTTGGCTCCTTATGTCCTTATTGGGCTTGAGTTTGAGCCAGAGATAGCTTAAAGGCTCTTTATGGTAAGAGTGAGAGTATTCCCCCTTCTTGCCTCTTGGGTCGAGACGGTCAGCTTTAGCTTGATAATTTTATGTGGTTCTTTGCCGACTAGGGTCATAGGGGAAGGGGTTAACGGTTTACCCAAAACGTACCCGAAGGGTAGCGGCTTACGGTTGCAAGAAATTCAAAATATAATTACTAAAGGTACGTAAAAATGAGTTTTTAAAAGTCGACTGATTTTAACTTAGTGAAATACTATATGAAATCGTTTATAATAAACGATTAAAAACAGGGTTTCACTCTATGTTTCCTTCAATGCGCAAGTCACTGCGCGTCTACGCTTGATGTTTTCCTCAGTGCGGGAAGAGAGTAGGTTATGGACTGTGGTTTCGTATGAAGGAATATAAGGTAGAATGTCATGCAAGGGCACTATTAAGATGGCCACTTTCAGGTAGCCCGACCAAAAGAAAGGTAGACCTTTTTTCTATATAAACTACATCCTTCCAACTTTATTAAAATTGCCGAGCATTATACTTAACGATTACACAATGAATACATGAATGATTTCACTTTACAAATTGCAGTAATATAAAGTCAAAAAGTAATTTAACTAAATTTATAGGAGAGACGTAGCTGGCTTGCGAACATGTGCATGGACAAATCAGGCTAAATCTCTATTATTCCTGCATCAATATGAATCACTTTCTTTAATCCAGACAAGTCGCTTCCCACGTGCACCCCTCTAGTTGGAATTCTGAATATTCCGATACTCTGGAGAAGAAAATTAGAGTATCAAAGTTTGAACGATGTCTCGACTAAAAGCGGCCACCTTAGTTCCTATCCTCTGCGTCTTCGAACCCTATGTATACTTGGCATCATTTCTAACAAAATATAGACATATATGAGTATCTATACGGTCTATAATTAGTTATTAAAAGGAGCATCCTATATGTAGTTTCATGATCTTAATTTATCACAATCGGTTGTCCTAGTGATTGAGCCATTTATATTATTATAACGACTAAGAAGCATGCATATGCAGTTATTAAAGATGTCAATAAGGTACAAACGACTTGCTGGATCAAGTTACATGGATGAAATTTGGGGACCGGATAGTAAGAAGGTGGTATTTAGTACTAAGTCTTTTAGTAGTAGTTGTAATCATATATGCGCTAATAGGTTAGATTTTATTAGTGTCGTTTAGTTTGTAAGTTTAATATACTTTATTTCGACCAATGTCAAAAAAAAAAAAAAGATGTCAATAAGGAATACTCCTCTCTTTTATGAATTTGATTCATTGGTTCCTCATGTCTTGAAATTGTTATTTACTTATTTGCGACTGTTAACTTATGTTGGTTGTATATTGGCTCATAATATATGCATGAAACTAGCTTGATCCTATTTAAAAAAAAAAAACTAGATAAATTAGGTTATAGAGAAGCTATATCTTTATATCGATTATATACAAGCAAATTGGAAACTGTAGTTAGGGGGGGGGGGGGGGGAGTTCATCACTTCATCTTGATAATTCATTGTAGATTACACCATAATGATGTCATCCTTTATTGAGTATATCAGTATGGGTGATTGGGTACTTGTAATCGATCAGTATGGGTATTCTGGACAAAAATATAATATACAAAAACCACTGAGTATACATCCATATAATTGTGAGCTAGCCTGAAAATGGGCTCATTATTTTCATCTCCTAAAACTTCGTTTTATTAATAATAGATACGGATGAAGAGTACTAGAGCAGCCAAGAAACCAAACATGCAAAACCCAAGATGAACACGTATGAGGCGCCGGGATATTGTGGTGTTGGTAATAATAATGGGGAAAGGAAGTACTAGAAGTCTAGAACACTACTCGTAGTACATAAGGTCGAAACTTTTGAGTGGGACTTTTGTCAAAATTTACATGAACTCCCGGTTTTTACTCTTTAGCCAACTTCAAAACGGAACCAAACTGCCAAACCTATGACTTTGATTTGACACCAGCAGTAACCGAACGACATGCACTTGTCGAAGTTTGCACAATAATAGCAACTCTTAACTCTTTGCGTAGCATACCTGGAAATATTGTGAGAAAGGAAGTTTATTAAATTTACTACTTCCAAAAGGAATTTAATTTTCTTAAGGTTGTAAGTGACCTTGGGGTTAGAGGGATCAGCAAGATAGCAACTCTATCATCTAGTATTAACAACTTCTATGTAGGTCCTTAACTACTTAATTCTTTGCATGGGACTTAAGGCCATGTTCTCTTCACCTAGAACGGCACTGAATTGAACTGGAAAGAACTGGAGAAAATTGGAAAGAACCGGAGAAACTGGAGGGAACTAGAAAGAACTGAAGAGGACTGGAAGGAATTGAAACCAGTTAAAGAAATAGAAGGAATTAACTGGAAGGAACTGAAGAGAACTGAAAAGAACTGGAGACAGCTAGAAGGAACTGGAGACAACTGGAAGGAACTGGAGAAAACAGGAATCAACTGGAAAGAACTGGAGAAAACTGAAAGGAACTGGAGAGAACTGGAAAAACTGGAGAAAACTGGAAGAAATTGAAAGGAACTGAAACTCACTGGAATTCATGTGAGAAGAACAGGGCCTAAGAGGTGTTGAAGTGAGGTTTTTTTTTCTTCTTCTAGTTTTCACATGAAGTTTGGTATGAAGTTATGAACATGACCTTCATCCATGGATTTTGGACAACATCAACACGACCTTTTCTTGGATTGCAGTATTTGCGACCGTTCTTTGGTGGGTTTGGAAGTGGAGAAATGGGAGAGCTTTTGGCCGCAGCCATGACATTCCCTATTTCAGGCATGAATTTATCAAAAAATAAGCGCTACACTATTTGCTCATTGCAGAGGAAAAGATTGCAGCCCTCCATGGTAAAAAGCGTTAGCGGGAAGAAGTTACAGTGCGCTGGAGTTTCCCTCCTTTTGGTTGGTGAAAATTGAATACGGATGACGCCTCAAGGGGCAATCCAGGTCAAGCTGGTGCGGGGGAGTTGTCCGGGCTCATTCAGGTGCGTTTGTTCGAGGGTTTGCCATGAGCTGTGGTGTTTGTACTGCCGTGAGAGCGGAGCTTCTTGCAGTCCTAAATGGACTCCAGCTTGCTAGGAGTGCTAAAGTGACTAAGCTCTTTTTGGAAGTTGACTCAGATGTGGTGGTGAACTTTCTCACCAACCCCCCCCCCCCATGGAATCCGGATTTCTATTTGGTTGTACAACGCAAAAAGTTGATTGAAGATGAAGCCTGGCATTTGGTGGTCAAGCACATCTACAG
Source organism: Corrigiola litoralis (assembly GCA_901111285.1). NCBI lineage: Eukaryota > Viridiplantae > Streptophyta > Magnoliopsida > Caryophyllales > Caryophyllaceae > Corrigiola > Corrigiola litoralis. The sequence goes on from CAAKMY010058572.1 coordinate 8,943, forward strand.
AGAAGCAAATGGCGCGGCTGATGCTTTTGCTAGAATGGGTTCTCATAGCTCAGTTTCTTACTTAAAATTCAATTATCCCCGTTCCCAGCTTCATGATATCCTCCTAAGGGATCTTATGGGAGTTTCGAAGACTCGCCTAGTTTAATTTTCATGTTTTCTGGTGCTTGCACCCCCCTTTTACCAAAAAAAAAAGTATATTTTTGGCTTAAAATACTAAATTTTTTTTGGAAGTAATAGCACAAATTAAAGTGATCTCTTCAAATCGGTTTGTAAAATATGTACGTACTCCATTTTAACGTAAAAATAGTTTGTTTTTCAATAGTTTGTGTTGGGGGAGGCAAGGTAGTTGAAATATCTCCATTTAAGATGGGTAAGAGATCATCGTAGACTGTTGCAGAGATCATTTACTCCATATGATATACTGCAGTAGTGCAGTTCCTCAAAATGTTTCAAAATGGAACATCTATAGACACATCTAGCTTGTACAAGAACGTGATGGTTATTCTGGAAATATTACGTTACAGGGAGGGGCGTTGATGTGCATTGTATTGACGTTTTAATTTGCTGCTATGTTTAAAGTGGAGTGGATGATTCACCACTCACCAACCGTTAGGTGTATTAGAGCGTATAGTAGCTGACTTTCATACTGTGTATGGAGTATGGTGATTCAGAAAAATAGAGTCAAGGCAAGTGCTTGGAATAGTACAACGATTACTTGAGCGTGTGTGGAAATTCAATTTAAGGTTTCTGACCATTAGGATTGATATCAGAAATGTATACCAAGTTCCATGGAAATTACTCCACCATCTATGCATTTCTAGTGGATGTAATACGTTAGCAATTCAAGGAAATTGTGATAATAGAAAGTCCTTGTTTTTGTAAAGTTTCAGCTAGTAAATTCAATTCATTTATATAAGGAGCTGGGTTGGTCTAATTAAGAACTTAGATTACTAAGAGCCTAAAAGGCTATTCCATGTTTGAATCCTCATATCTGCCACTAGTGTACCGAAAAAAAAAAAACAGTTCAATTCATTTTCATTTATCTTAGCTGTTAAATTCCATTTAATTCACATATGTTTAGTTTAGTAAATAGCAATTGAGATAATTAAACTGGATTTACAAGACTATTGGAATTTGCAAAAATTTTCATCCTCCTTGTGTTGGAATAGAGAGTTATGATTTCAACTTGCATTTTTTATCACGTTAGAGACCTCTAAGAACAAAATACAATCTAATGCACTAGTAATAATTTTTTACATTTAAATGATGTGGACAACTCATAGTCGTTAGCTTTAATTTGACGTGCACTAGGGTAATCCCTTAAGGTGTATGTGATACCCTACAAATCACGTAGCAAAATTAACCAAATTGGAATCACGGTGACAAACTTTAGCTCAACAAGACATAATTAGTAATAAAACTCAATTTCTTCCGCAAGTGGTTCAACTTGAAAGTAGAGGAAATCTTGACGCATTTTAAACCAATTAAGCTATCTCTTATGGACAATCGATTACAAGGTTGTATGAGTGAACTTCAAACGTATAGTAGTAAATTGACTACAAATTGTATCTCTCTTCTAATCTTCTCAAGATAAAAGTTGATTGCTTATATAAGTCATACTCACATATCTTTCTCAATGGATCACCCTATGACTTATCAGACGACAATTCTAAAAACATAACAATAATATAATTTAGGTAGGTTTTTACCATTTACCACGACTATTTAAGATGTTGACTCAGTTGAAATAGTCACTATTTATCGACATTCCGAAAAATGACAATTTTAAACCAAAATACACCATTCCAACCAATCATATAACTTTCTTACCCCCATTATGAGGTAGGCGGTTCAAACCTTATCAACGATTTTATGCGCGCATTTCAGTTAAAAAAAATCATATAAACTTTCTATATTTATCACAACCACCACAAAAAATAAAAAAATCCATGTCCCACATAAAAGGGACGTCCAACATGGAAGGTTTAAGACCAGGACGACCCCTTATTGACTCAATTCAACTACTAGCACACTAGCAGTAGACTAGTAAATACTACTACTATCTTCAAAGATTGCTTCCTGTTCTTACTCATCATTTTCCCCTTTATTTCCTTTTCAATTTCCTCCGAGTACTACACACTTATAAAGTTCCACAAGTAGCACTCTAGCACCCCAGCAGTACATCACTTTGTAGACCACATTTTTTCCCCCACTGCTACACATAACACACCACCTACCAATAACCTACTGTATCCCACCCTCCACTTGTATACACTGTTAAAAAAAAATCAAATAATTCCCTAAAGTACCATATTACTCCTATACTATACCTTATCATATGATATTGGACCGTATGATATAAGAGCATATGATAAAATATAATCCCCCCATAATTTGATTTTTCACCGACGTTACTACTTAAAATTCTCTCTCCTCCTTTCTTTCCCCTGCTACAACCCGACGAGAGAAGACACACACACACAAAAACACACACTCTCTGTCCCAAAAGATTCCCTCCACCATGCTGCTTTTTCCTCAGATCTCCAAACTCTCTTAATATTCCACTTCTACCCCTGACCCGACCCGAATAAACACAACCCGACCCGACCCGGGTAAGTGAGTATGGGTTGCGCGAGTTCTAAAATCGACGACTTACCGGCAGTCATCCTCTGCCGTGAACGGCTGGATTTCCTCGACCAAGCACTCCATCAACGGTTCCTATTCTCCCAGTGCCACGTGGCCTACATCCAGTCCCTCCACTCCGTCTCGCTCTCCCTCCACCACTTCTTCGACTCCTCCTCCTCCCTCCCTCCCCCGGTAATAATAACTGCCAAACCCCCCGAGGCCGAGGCCCGTAACTCGTCCTCGGGGTCCCACCTCCACTTCGAGGATTCAGATAGCGATACTGATGATGATGATGATGATGTAGATTTTGGAAAGCATATCAATGTTCTAGATGATGACGGCCATTTGCATTTGGGAGAAGGTAGTAGTAGTAATGATGGGAATGATAGCGAGTCCGGTTCCGAGGAACCGGGCTCGCTACACCAGAACCCCCGCCCCCAGATTATGTATGATGGGGGTGGGGGTTTGGGTGAGGGGACTTCGTACAGGTATCCGAATACGTATCCGAACCCGTATCAGTACCCGAACCCGTATCAGTTCCCCTTTGGTGGAGGGAATAATGTGCAGATGAATTACATGAGACGGCACGCCACACCGTCTGTTTTGTACGAGCAGAAGCCGCCTTTCGCCGAAACTGTGCAGCATTTCGGCGAACCCTCCTCGTCTTCCTCGGCGTCTGCTAGCTATTATTTCAATCACCAGAGTAATAGTAATAACAATTCATATGATTATGGTGGTAATTATATGAATTACGGTGTTGGTGGTGGAGGGAATGTTGGTTATGGTAATTATATGAATGGGGCTTCGACGTCGAAGCAAGGGGCGGCTCCGCCTCCACCGCCCCCGCCAGCGCCAACGGCGTCGGCGTGGGATTTTTTGAATCCGTTTGAGAGTATGGCGGCGGTGGAGAGTAGCTACCCGGCGATGCCATATACGCCGAGTAGTCGGGATTCGAGGGAGGTGAGGGAGGAGGAGGGGATACCGGACTTGGAGGACGAGGATGAGGAGGAGTATGAGGTGGTTAAGGAGGTTCATGGGCATCAGAAATTGGTTGATGAGAATGTGAATTATAATCATGGTAATGGTGATGGTGATGGTGATGGTGATGGTGGTGTTGATCGAAATGTGGCGAGTAGTAGTGGGGAGAGGAAGAGTGATGGGAAGAGGGAGGAGGTGGAGGCGAACGAGGAGAAGCCGGTGGAGTATGAGGTGCATATGGTGGATAAGAAGGTGGTTGGGGACGAGGCGAAAGGGGAGCAGCAAGGGAAAGGTGGTGGTGGGGGGAGAGGGGGTGGTGGCGGGGCGAGGAGTGTTTTCGAGGTTGTGAAGGTGATAGAGTTGCAGTTTGAGAGGGCTGCTGCTTGTGGGAGTGAACTTGATAAGGTGCTTGAGGTGGGGAAACTCCGGTATCATCGGAAGAATCCAGCTTTTCAAGGTCTGGAGATTGGTGGTCTTGTTAAATTTGTGATCTTTTTGGGTGTCTTTGTTAATTGAATTGTGGAATTTTGATGATAAATGATTAGGTTGAATTAGTGATCTTTTTGGGTGTTATTGTTTGTTGATTGATGGCATTGGGATGATGAGGTTGTTGGTAATTTTAATGAATTTGTGTTTTTACTGAACTCGGGTAAGGTTGCGTACATCTAGACCGCGTTTTTGTTAGTTGATTAGTGGAATTGGGATGGTAATTAGTATGGTTTAGGTGTTTTGTTGATTGGTTTCTGCATTTGGGATTAAAGGTTTGATCTTTGATTGTGTCTGTCAGTATGTGGATTGTGGAATTGTGCCTCTCAAGTATGGGTTTTTGTTGGTTGTGGTTGATTGTTGAAATCGGGGTGGAAAGTATGTTCCTTTTAGTTAATTGGTGTGTGAAAGATATTAACTTTGTGTATTGTGGATTATGGTACAGTTTCTGCAAAGATGTTGAATGCGATTACGCCGTCATTGCCTTCTAGCTCTAAAGATTCTGAGGTTTCTGCGGAAGTTGACGAAGATGTGCAATTGAGATCGTTGAATCTCTCTGCTACATTGCAGAAGCTCTACCTTTGGGAGAAGAAACTCTTTGAAGAAGTCAAGGTTTGTGCTTTTTTTGTTTTTTTGATTAGTCGTGTGGGTGGAACTTATTTATTGCTAACTCGTTGCGTCACTCAACATTGGATGGCAGATTTTCTGTTGATATCGACTGTTGATTGTGGGTGTTATCTGTTATGCTTACTCAGCTTGCTACGGAATATTGTGGAACATACTTTGTTATTTAACAATTTGGAATGTCTTAACTACCATACCTTGATTAAAACTTAAATAAACTGCAAATAGTGGCTTAGGTGTTGGTTAGTGGCTGCTTTATTGTTGTTATGATTGGCATCTTGTCTCAGAGTTAACTGCAAGGCGTCACGAGTAGCTAGGAAGTGAGGTTTACAGCAATGAAGTTGTTTGCTTTCGTTTCTTATTGAAGTTGGTTTTTGCTAAGGAAATGTCTTTATTATAGGACTATTGCGTTTTGTTTTTGTCTAAGGAATTACCATTTTCAAAGAGCTTCTTGTGCTTTCTAGTTTAATGCCCCCTTTGTTGACTGCCCTTTCTGTGGCTTACCTGGCCAAGAAAAAGAAATGTATAAAATTGAACCTTGGCTGCTAAGGGTTTTCTAAATTGTGCGTCAGCAATATATGATGCGAACTGTGTGATTTATATATCCCTATAATGTACAGTGAAGTCAAATAATTTGTACTTACATGCAACTATCTGTTATACTTTATTCATTCTCCTATTTTTCATTATTGCCTGCCTCCTATACGGTTTTTATTTTACGCCGGTAATTTTCCGTTCTTAGTTTATTAAAATTTTAATGTAGTATAAATGCATCTGTTTTATATGTCATAATGTCATAGTTGTAGTACAATACAAGCTCCTGATTTCCTGTACAGTTACAGGATTGAGCAAAGCTCCGCACTTCCTTTTTGTAACAAGTTTTCGAATTCTATCCTTTTGATTTAGTAATTCCTAAAATCGTTTCCTTCTCACTATCATCTGTGCTGGGCACTTACTGTGATCAATTAAATTACCTCCTCTCATGGGTTTAGGAGGTCGACTGTATCAGCAGAACTTGCTCTTTGGCTTCTTGAAGCTGCTGACTATGCTATCATATTTTCTCATTAGATATATTATTGGTCAGTCTGTGTACAGCTATTCATTTTGTCATTTTCTTTTGTCAGTCTGAAGAGAAAATGAGGGTTCAGCATGATAGGAAGGTGAGGAAACTAAAGCATTTGGATGAAAGAGGTGCCGAATCCACTAAGATTGATACAACCAGAAGTGAGGTCAGAAGTCTGTCTACCAAGATAAGAATAGCGATTCAAATTGTAGACAGGATCTCAGCTAAAATAAATAAGGTCAGAGACGAAGAGTTGTGGCCACATTTGAATGAGCTTATACAAGGGTATGTGATTGTTTATCCCTTTTTCGTGTCAACATATCTTGACTTGTATTTGTGCTTGCTTGCTGGCTGGCTGAAGTTGTATGGTTTTAGTTGTTCCTCTTTGCTACTTGGTGATTATTTATTAGTAGCTACAATAAAAGTATGCAGACAACTGTTGGTTGTTTTGCAATTGCTACCCTATCATGTCTCTTCTTCTTCCTTTGTGGGCTGATTCGTGCATGTTTTCATTACTTCCCTCACAATCGTTTCTTCATTTGGCTAACACGTCACTCGAACATTTACAATATGTGTAGCATTTTCATGTTCATCAAGTATTTGAAATTTCAAGCTAAGTATCTGTTCATGGTCCACACTTCTGCTCTTCACAGGTCTACTGTAAACACCCTCGTACACTCATTACTGAAAGAATTCATGGGAAACAAGCACTCACAATTGGCTAAATACTTAGCATATTTGAAACTTTTATAAATCGAGTAATATACCGATCCGATTGACCTTTTACTAGGAAAGCCCTTCTGCTTTCGCTCCACATTCATAATTCTTATATAGAATGCCTTCCTTCAAAGTGAGATTGTCCTTCATCTCAAAAGCCTCTTCCTAGGAGGGTTACATTAAGGTAGGCAACTGGTGGTTGTAAATTATTACTGCAGCTTTCCTTTGTAAGTTGTTCATGTTGTTGATGGTTTGGGGATTTATTAGGGATGCAGCATTCATTTCTAATTTGAAAGGAATTGATGGGGAGGGTAGTCGGGAACATGCCTCTTGTAGTTGAGAAAGCAGGGTTCATCAACTTTGAATGCGTACTAATTTCTTAGTATTGTCTAATTGATTTGACATCTAATAACTGTTGTGTGTCTTTAAAATTTGTGAATTTACTGTTGGTTACATGGGATGGCTTTTGCTCGACATATCCTGTTGTAACTCTGTTGACATGTGGCAGTGGCTATTTAGATGTCTAATAGAATGATACGCCTTTGCTGGGCTAGTGTCCAAGGCCAAGAGATGACTGTGCTGTTGTGAAACTATGTTATTCGTGCTAGTGTCCATAATAAAATAATGCATCAGGTTCAGATTTTCCAAAGTATGCAACGGTAGTCAATTTTCTCTACAGTACGGTTTCGTGCTTGAGAATGTCTAATTATCAGCCAGCCTTTTCATAATTTTATTCGATGTCTTATGTATTCTTCCGCTTAAGAAGTGTTGGCTGTTTCTCTAATGCTTGATAATGTCTAATTATCCACACTTGCTACGAAATTATACGAATTTCCTACAATCCGAAGTTCTTGCAGCTTCATGGTTCAGTAAGAAAGCCTAATAAAAAGCAGTAACATTACTTAGTCACCTATTCCCCTATGTAATGTCAATGACGTCATACTGATGGAGTTCTGTTTTCCTACCCTATGTTTTACCTATAAGAATGCCCAGCCATGTTCAGAAAACTGAGTACGTCTTCTACTGTACACCTAGGCAACCTATGTATTTTTTTTATTAATAATGACCTTGTAAATTATTGCCCTTCAAGGCAGATGTAGAAAGAAGGCTTAAACATTGGTAATTGTGTCATTGAAGACAGTTAGACATGCAGTGTTACTTGATTATACTAACCTTTTAAAATCTGAAACCTTTGTCAAAGTTTAAATCTTTAGAGTCAGTGGAACACTAAGTGTAGTTATTTTTAATTTTGGCTGAGGTTGGATTTGTCTTTTGTTTTGCTTGCTAAATGTTTCTTGGTTATAGCTGATTACTTGCCATGATTTGCCCTTTGTTATGAGCAAACTTGTTTATAATAGTGTGTGGTCTGATGTCTGCTCATTCCAGTGGTACTAGCTAGTTATTTGAGTCACCGGTTTTTGCCTTACATCCAACACAATCAGGATGCTAATCCTCTTTAGGCTGGGGTTTTTTGTGAAATAGTTTAGATGCCATGGTGAACCCATTTCTTAAGAACATTGATCGTTAACCCATGGTCGGGGTCAGATTCAAGGTTTGGACACTCCAGAAGGTAGTTTAAGCTGTCAACTGGGAGCTTTTGAGAATTAACAGGCTCAGTACCATAAGCATCTTTAAGTCCATTGTACAATCTCTCACGTTAAATGTTCTTAAATTTTACAATTAAAAAACAGGCACAAGTTTCAGTTTTGGTCCTGCTCCTTTTTTTCTCTCTTGTTTTTTACGTCTTTTTTTGGTTGTAGGAGGTGGGATGGCATACTAGTGTCTCTTGTAATATGGTTATCCTGTCTCATCTGGCCTTTTTTGCTTTTCTTGTGCGTAGTGGTTGGCTTATATAAGGTTCACTTGTTTCAGGCTTAGTAGAATGTGGAAAGCTATGCTTGAATGCCACCATATCCAGTGCTTGGCAATTGATGGAGCCGGGGGTCTGGACGCAATTGCATTTCCTGGTAATCCTAGTGACACACATCTTGAGGCTACCTTGCAGCTCGAGCATGACCTTATTAATTGGACTTGCCGGTTCACAGAGTGGGTTGGCGCTCAAAAGGGTTATGTAAGAGCGTTGAATAGCTGGCTGTTGAAATGTCTCTTTTATGAACCTGAGGTAACGGCTGATGGAATAGCCCCTTTCTCACCTGGGAGGGCTGGAGCACCTCCTGTCTTTGTCATATGTAACCAGTGGAATCAATCATTGGAAAGAATATCTGAGACTTCAGAGAAGGATGTGATTGATTCAATGCGCATTTTTGCCATGTCGGTTTGGCATTTTAGGGAACGGGACAAGGGAGAAATGAAGCAGAGGATGACAGCAAATAAGGATATTGAGAGGAAGGTGAAGAACCTGGACAGAGAGGATTCAAAAATACAGAAAGAGATACAAGCTTTGGATAAGAAGATGATTCTGGCTTCTGGGGCCTCAGATGGTCTCTCATTGTCCGGGCACGTTGTGTACCAGAGTGACACTAGCAGTAAGACTAGCTTACAGGCTGGTCTGCGGAACATATTTGAAGCCTTGGATAGGTTCACAGCTGAATCTGTTAAAGTTTATGAGGAGCTCCTGCAGCGCAGTGAGGAGGTTGTGCGCGAACATGGAAAGGATTCGTAGTTATCGTAGAATCTTGTTTACTTCCTACTGGTGCTGTTGTGATATGGTGCTTGCTGCTCTCCTTGTCTTGTGTGATGGCATGTAAGTCCCACAGTTCTTATGGAGCTGGAATATGCTGCCAACAATCTGATCCCTATGATTTCATTCTGGATCTGCTGAATCTTGCTTGGGCTGGATGCCCATACTGTATGTTGATAGTTCAGGTCACAATCCACAATCACTCTGCCAGGTATCTCATTACATGCATCTGATAAAGCTCCAACTTCCAAGTTCTCCGATTTATTGCATAACCGGCTTCATATCATTCATGAGCTGCATCTTTTATTTGGTTTTCAGGAGAGGGCTTGTCTACAAGCTAATTATGCTTTATCTTAGCAATAGGTACATTCTCTTTCTTAGCTGCTGCAGATTGTAGTGCCCTGCAAATATTTACGCAAGAAATTGCTGCTCTGGCAACAACGTAAAATCCACAGGTAACCAGAATTTCTGGAATTTTGTACTAATAGGAACTGTAGATTTAGGACTTCCTGGCTTAAAAAGGGACGCAGGTCATAAGTTCCCATATCTTAGATGTTGTACTATATATAGAAATCTTTAGGGAGTCAGGAACTTAGGTTAGAGTTATTTAGCTGTACAGAATCTTGGACATTGAGGCATATCTTATACGCAATTGTACTGGAATTGGTGAATGAAATTTGTTTATTCAGTAACTAGTAATAAATTGCTTTTGTTTGTCATGAACATCTCAAGTAATGTGATTTTGGAGTATCTTATTCTAGCCGGTGATTTCTCATAAGCTGGTAAAGCTGGGTTTCAAGGTCCTGATGTTTATGTTGCAGAGTGCCAATTTACGCCTGTTTCTCTTATAAGATGGCTGGTTATTGTTGGATGTGATGCCATATCAGTTGCCGTAGAATTTTAATTTTCTTTCATTGTACATTAAGTAGGCGTATTCTCACTTACTCGAGGGTTTTAAGTCATATACGAAACTGAACGACTAAAAGCGTACACTAAAAACTGAAATTTTCATGGCTGCTGCTAGTGGGCATATGTTCAATTTAACATTTTTCCGGTTCCACTCGCCCTTGTTTCATCTTCCCTACAAACTACGATCCACCCCTGTTCATTTCTCGTTGTATTTCAAAGTTGGGACATCTGAACTCCATTCTTCCTTCTAGCTTTGAAAATTTAGTTTCTTGAGCATTTGTGAGCATAGAAATGAGCAAGTGTTGGGTTCTTGACGGGCAGCAGGCAGAAAGATCTCCCTACCTTGGGTACTTGTGGCAATTGGGAGTTGTAGCTCATCCACTGGGATTGGGTTCCTTTCGTTGTTCATTTATCCTGTATTCCTGTTGCTTGTTGTGAGTGCCTTTTGTTTCTGTTTTGGTTTCAAGGTGACTCTTGGAAATGGAATGTTAGGATTCTTATGAAGAGAAACGCGATGAACCATCTCTATGATTTCCGAAGGGCCAATGCCCATTCTGATGAACTTACCTTGTGCGTATTATGCATTAATGCTTGCCATATTCAGGCCCATGTGGAACATGTCTAAAATTGTTGCAGCCTTACATCTCAATTCCCCATCTATGTCTTGTAGAGTTGTAGGCCTATATTCGTTCCAGGACAATCTTGTAGGGAGCGCCCTTCAAATAAAAGGAAAAATGACATTGTGCCACCGATTGTTATCCTTGGTTTCATATGGAATTTCATAACTCTTCATTGGCGGGCGCCAAAAACCCCAATATCATAATGATTTACCTAGAGCCGTATGTGGATAAAACCATCCACAGAAGATGGGGGTCCATATAGTTCTATATTCATATTATTCTTACTTTATCATCAATAATGATTATCTTATCCTCCTTTTATATGAGCAAAATCACCATAATGTTCTGCTTATGGATTGCTTTGTCTAGGAACAGCTATAGGTGAGCAATTTCTCGGATTTCTTTTGATGAGATTTGATGTTTACTCTAATAGTAAAAATGCCGAAAGAGTGTGAAACACACCCAAGACACCTACGAAAAAAAAAACAGTGATGAAACTGCTCTATCATTGTCCAAATCAAAGAGCAGCAGTGAAGAAATAAGAACAGATGCTAAACCCCTTGTTAATGGTTTCTGGGCGTCCTGGCGCAGATGTGAGTGCCGTTTGTCTTTATGTTCTGTGCAATAGTGTGCATTGCCGGATGAGTTCCGTTGTTGTAGGGACAATGAGTCTCCACTGCCCATACCCCTCTTTGTCCTTCATTCAGTACTCATCATGGATTTGTATGGACCAACTTCAATATTTAAAGCACCATATGACAAATTGTTTTGCGTTACGGTTGTCAAGCTCATGCTAGTGATGAGATAATTTTTTCCACATAACTTACTCTGTGACTCTGATGTACAAAATGAAATAAAAGTCCTGAATTGATTTGTTCACTCGTGAAAGTGGTCGTCCTTTCCTGTCTTTGTTGTGTTCTGAGTAGAAGAAGTGACAAGGTAGAATATATTTGAACTTCGAGGCTCAACTATCCGGAAAACTTTTTACAGTTATTACTTGGAGATGGTCGTTTTTAAGACATGGCAAAAACTAATGTTATGCTTATTAATGAACAAATTTTTTTATCACAAATTCATCCTAGTTTCTCACACCTTTTCTTATTTCTCTATCTCAACTTTGTTCTTAAGTTATATATTGATTGTTTTAAAATTATCACTATCCGATTTAAGGCGATCACTTTTATCATAATATTAATAAAAAAATAATGGACAAATATTTTATCACAAATTCATCCTAGTTTCTCACATCTTTTCTTATTCCTCTATCTCAACTTTGTTCTTAAGTTATATATTGATTGTTTTAAACTTATCACTATCAGATTTAAGGCGATCACTTTTATCATAATATTAATAAAAAAATAATGAACAAATCTTTTATCACAAATTCATCCTAGTTTCTCACATCTTTTCTTATTTCTCTGTCTCAACTTTGTTCTTAAGTTATATATTGATTGTTTTAAACTTATCACTATCCGATTTAAGGCGATCACTTTTATCATAATATTAATAAAAAATAATGAACAAATCTTTTATCACAAATTCATCCTAGTTTCTCACATCTTTTCTAATTTCTCTATCTCAACTTTGTTCTTAAGTTATATATTGATTGTTTTAAACTTATCACTATCCGATTTAAGGCGATCACTTTTATAATAATATTAATAAAAAAATGATCACATTTAATTCAATTTATTAAGTCTTTGTTAACTTAAAAATAGGCATTATTTTTTAGATAATTTGTAGTAGTGATACAAGCATGTAGATTAGGGCCAATAGCCTTTTTTTTCATTGGTGTAAACAAGGAGAATTTGTGGATTCGGGATAACTTCTATATAGATTGACATTCAAACCATTAAAACAACTTTTTTTTAAATGATCTTTTTCTTTCAAAAGGGGAAGAAAACAACGGATTGGAAACAAATGAATCTAGGATGGATTCAAACACATGGACAAAAAAAAAAGCGGATTGAATATGATTTACTTTAATTAGTAAACTGGTGGAGTGGTAATGCCTAACTTCTTATCTTTGTTTGACCCTTAAATGTGAACAAGAGCCCAACATGGGGTCTGTACTCTGTAGAGACAAAACTAGCCGAAGCATGCAATATCTCTTTCAATGTTCGGCCCTGTTTGGCCCAATGGTGCAATACGTCTTACATAAAAAGCCAAGCAAGTTGGTCTTTCTTAGAAGCTAATGATAGATCATAAGCTCCTCGCATAGTCATGTTCAAGCTTCGGAATATTTGTTAACCAAAATGACCTCATCAGTTTGTTAGTTTGGTACTAAAATCTCCATTCCATGATCCAGTAACTTTAGGCCATCTATCACTTTAACCGAGTGAAGATCATCCTTGAAAAGTTGGAAAAATTGGATCATCATATTCATATTCATTGATTAGTACGTTGGGAAAATTGGATGATCATTAAACTTCATGTACCCATGAAGCTTGTGGCATCTATACTAGAACATCCCATGTTGCCCTGAATGAAATCATTAGCTTTGTGGACAGAAATGGAGCACAAGGATCTTAAACAAATAGTTCTAATCATATCTTTCACTAGAATAGGTTGGAGATCTATATGAAGTAATTATTCGTTTGGCTTCAAGAGTTGAAGTTCAAGGGCATATATTCATTATTAAGTCGGTCCAAAGCATTTTTGTACAAAAAGTACAAGATGATGGTCCATCATCCAAGTACCCAACAGCACTTCATGTCTTCATCATATTGTAGATGACTTAGATCAGAATCAAAGGACTAACGGAAGGAAGTATCAGACAACAAATGAAAAAAAAAAAAGGAGGGGGGAGGGGGGGTAGTTAAACATTTGCTTCATAAAATTAGCCTATTCTTTTATAATACAATAGGACGATCCTTTCAATAACTAATGTGATGTCTATAATTGTTCAAGTAATGTTACGCGATTTTTTCCACATGCAATGACGAAAAGTAAATGAAATAGATGATGATAAGATATACATGTTGGAGCTTAAGATTAAGATTTGTTTGTATTTGATTACATAGTTTAAAGTCTCTCGAAGTTGCTCGCCTTCTTGAACCACGAGCCCTTTCGATTTACTTTGTAGGCGTATTTTTTCTTTTCTTTTGTCTATATAAACCACAAACATCAATGTAATAATTACAGAAACTAAGGAAAATTTGAATATTTAATTTACCGTTAATCACTAAGTTGAGTATGAGACTAAATAAATTCTTGATCTATGCATTGACATAAGTTAACACTTGATATATCTCATTCCCGTTGGCGATCGTTTTTTTTTTTTTTTGGTTGATAATAAGGCTTTAAGACCAATGCAATGGTTTAAACTTGAAGTTTAAGAAACCTATATCTTGTCTTACAACAAGATCGAAACACAAACCATTATATAAATCACATTAGAAGGTTTTATTTATCAAAATGCTCCTGTCCGTACAGAGGCACATAGCCAAATAGTGAAAGCAAGGAAATCAAATGCGAATCAAGATTAGCAGATGATGATTGTATAGGTAAACAAATCGGAAGTCTCTATACGCAGAGAATATATACGTCTTTTCATTTCAAGTGTAAAGGTGCACTCAAGCAAACATGTATTACGACCTACTTATACCTAGTTTAATGCTTAAAAGAATCCAATGATCATCAGGAAGCATAAATTAGCGGGAAATCATGATGGCTGTCCACTTTAATTCGCCTAAAGAAGATTAGATTAAAGTTATACCCCACACTACTAAAGAAATCCCACTATGTTAGTTGAATTAAGTTTATAGAAAATCATTTGACCTACTTTGGATCTACCACTTCTATTCAGGTCTGATTTAAGCTCACACTGTTCCGTAGTTGCGCCACATGTTCATTATGCTAACCTCGTAATATACTGCATTTTTATTTTTATTGTATCCACCAACTCTTACGGTCTTACCCTATAATATTTTATACCCTAAGCTAAAAAGCCAAATAGAATTCCAAGCATGTTCTAAACTAGATGGCGACGGAAGTAGACAAGAAGCTACACGGAATCGGTCTTTGATTTTATGTTCACATGAATCACATCATTCTGGACTGGTTATTTAAGTTGCAAGCGAGGATAAAACCTGGGTTTAGAACTTCTACACATAAAAGCCATAGCCTACAAAGTTGAAAATGATTGAGCTATTTGGTAGTAGTTGATTTTCTAGTTTTTTCTTTCTTCTAATGATATAGGAAATTCACATTTTTTAGTATTTACCTAACATTCATACTATAAGTGTACACGATAATATATAAACTAAGAAGTCATGTGAACCAATATAACATATCTGATTTTAAAAGACATATTAACAACTTTAATTACTGTCACCAAGGATCAAACGTGAGATAAGAAAAATCTCACCACTTCTCTATTCATTTGAGTCAATAATTATGGAGGTCAATTATTTGTATTCGTCTCATAATAAATGATAAATGATGACTATTTTGGATAGGGGACTCAAATAATAGATGGTGAATATTAGTCATCATTTATCATTTATTATG
>CAAKMY010058604.1:0-70469 GCA_901111285.1 Corrigiola litoralis
GGGGGGAGGGGGGGGGCTGCTAAAAGAAGTAAGAAAGGAACATACTTGCATTAGCCACACTGCATCTTTATCACCTTCAGACATTGCTTCATAGACTGCAGCCCCAAGTGATGAAATATAAGCAGGATCATCAGTGGGTGGAGAGTTTTCGTTGAATGTGTCACTGTCCATGTCATGAAACATTAGAACAGGGAGGATAAAAACTAAGAGAAAAATGTCAAAGAATATCAACATGATGAGATGTCAAGGAAGAATTACATAACCAGCAGTGTATACATATTTGTCGCATCTACGTACAGCAGATCACTACCGAAGACTCAAAGTAACACTCAAAAGAAAATTGATTGCAAGGTTTCGGTTATCTAAACTCAAGTAAGTCTGAGCAATTTGTAAGACGAAACTAGATGGATCACTATCATGTATTTCCTACATGAAACATGCTCCTTTACAGCCATACTGGAACTTACAAAATGCAAGAGTCCAATTACCAGTTGTATATGTCAGTCACATCTCCATATTCTGTGAAACAAAGGATAACAAATAACAAAGTCATCACTCAATTGGTGTTCAAAAACAACAACCAACGGAACTAAGTACTGTTCAGACATGAAATAATACAAAGCTAGTGTATCTATTACATCTACCAAATCAAATAAAAGATGTATCTGCGACAAAATTTATCAAACTGTCTCTTAGATTTTCCAAACAATACAACTTATTTAGGGTCAAACAGAAAGTGCCTCTTTGCAATTGAATGGTTAAGACAATAGAAGCCTCAAAAATGAAAGGCTGCAATTTTATATGTCATGCCCTACCATCAATGGAAGTGATAAGCAACTTTTGTATCTTCAGCATGGTTTATTTATCAATACCCAAAAGAATAATTTTGTATCCTATATGAGCTTTCTGAATCTCAGTCAATGATGATTTTTAAAGCCGTTATAATAAGTAACACTGTGTGTAGTCTAACTGTCAACAACAAATTTGGCCAAGATATAACACACTTAACATACACAAGAAAGAAGGAACACTTAGAGATGCACTTTGAAAGACTAATGAGGTTTATCACATACAAAAAGTTAAAAGCTATTACCACATCAGAAAGCTTGTATACCATACTTTCAAAAGTAAGATCAATTTCATTTCATCAGCAATATTAACTAACTCCAGATCATTTTAGGAGTCAGAAACACACAGCTCACCTTTAATTTGCTGCTTTATAAAGGCCTCGCCAAGTTTAATAAATAAAGGATCAGAAGGATCTAAAAGAAAAGTACAACACCATCTGGGGTCACCACTGACAGTATTCCTGGAACAAAAAGTAAAGGATTTAATATAACAAATCAACTCATCAATGATACAGATCTTGAAACTGAGGGAACCATAGAAGTGTTTCACAGATATTGTGGCAAGTGCACACAGTATGTGTACAAAGATAGTATAAGTTGCCCTCTTGCCTGAGAACATCCAAGAGAAATAAAAGAAGTGAATTACCAGTTCCCCAGCCTGGTTATATTTGATGAAGGATAAACTGTTCTCAGTGCTGAAGGCACATTTCCAGAAAATGAAGGCAAGACTGAACGAATAAATAATGACATTAGATAAATATGGAATCACTTAAGTCACTGATTTCAGATGTTTGTCTTAATAGACGAATTGTCTTCAGAAGTTTTACTTTTATCAACTTTACTTTTGTTATTACAATTGCAGCTATAGCTTGAATATACCTGGGGTCATGCCAAGCTCCAGCATACGGGATAATATCTGCTTCTGTAAGGCCAATTGCTGATCCAACCAATTTTGTGATAATGGCCCACCCCACCTGATACATGATGCACATTGGGTGGTTAGATTCCAAACAAATAGTTCATGCCAAAGCAACCTCAGATTTGCAGAATGACCTTGCTGGTACAAGATTATATTTTTTTATATAGCTGATAGAAAGTATTCCAGATTGACAAGAACATGTACTTTATAACCCCTTAAGAACAGATATGCACCATCAGCTTACCACCTGATCAGAGCCCTACAGCAAATTCGCTCAGACCAAAACTATATATTATATTTCAAGGTTCATATTTTTGGCAATCTTAACTCAGTTGTTCTTCTTCCGAATACTTTTAAATTATTTAAGAAAGGAAAATAACTCAGGTCCAGTATTTCCAGTAGTCAGGATAAGAGATAAAGGACTTGCAGTTAGTGGTAGACACAAGCTCCTATTTTCATACCATCAATTATACTCATATCATGGAATCTACAAATCGTAGAAGCTTTTAGACAATGCATGCATATAATTCTCACGAAAGAATATACAACTAAATGCAGGGCTTCCAATGCACAAAGTCACAAGGACAATGAAAATGAAATAGATATATGTACTGACCCATGTAAGTTTCCCATGCGTGCCCATGCAAGAAAGGCAGGTCCACCAAAGAAATCATTCAGATCTTCTTTGCTGACATTAAAGTTCTGCTTTGTAAAAAGTAAAAAAGAAAAGACATCAAAATTCTGTAGCCCGGATAGGTAGAAAAGGACAACAAAGCCTTTTACATTTATGATCTGATATAACTCTTGTGCAGTAAGGCAGACTGGTTCACACATGTTAAAAGATATTAGAGCCAAGGATTTCAACGGCCCAGAGAGGTTCCACATTCCTATTGGAATAGAATCTCATTTTGACTTTTGTGCATGATTCATCAGTGGTTGGCTTAATGGTTGGGTTATTATGCAATTCGGGTGTCGAAAATCTAAGCAGTTAAGCAGAAAAGATTGACGTTAACCAACCAGCCCTTCACTTATAGAGTGACTTTGGCCTCATTGACACCCAAGTGCTCATGTAGAAAAGCTACACTATATGTTCTATTTAGGCTCTTTGGCTAGCTGACACAATCCTACATAAAAGGATAAGAAGTCGAAATGTTTGCATTCACAATAATCAACTCATAATCATCAAACCAGATCTTTTAGTGGCTCAAGTATGAAGGCTTTGGTACATATGACCTATGTTACTCATGCTCTTCATTTCACCTCAAGTACCCATGTCAGGCATGGAAGCTCGACACTTCATTATAAGTCAAAACTATGCAGATACACATAAATGGCCATGTCTAACACCTGCAGCCGAGTCTGGGCAAAATAGCTCATGGCAAGGTTCACAATAATCGATCTTACTTGCACCAGATACAGAATGACTCACTAGAAAGACTTTCTGCCAAATGGCTTCTTGCCCAGTGAAAGCTAAAGGCAAGTTAATTCCTTGAAGGGCCATCCAGTCAATCTCTTTCTCCCATCTTTCCCAATCCCACCAAACATAGGAATCTGTAAATGCATAATGTCAAATCAATTTTACAATCCAACAAAGCACAAAAAATAAACAAATGCAAGATACTAGGAAAAAGACCATCACAGATGAATGCAACTAACAGAAGACCACAACATTGGAGTGAAATAGAAAAATGCCATGAAAATTAACTAGGAAACCATAAACAAGATGGCGCATTCAAGCAAGGGTGAATAAAATCAGAGTGAACAGATAAGAGAGTTTTAGCATTAGACAACCCTTAACTATTCTATTGAGGAAAAAAGTTTAACAGCAGACAAACAGTTGTCATGTGAATTTCACGTAGAATGTTTTAACACCAGGCAAAAAGTTGACTATTGAGTAAAATTTATTTTCTTCATCAATTTTTTTTTTAATAACTATATTTTTGACATGCTAAGCAAGGGGCCAGTGTACAGCTTCAATCATTAAGTAAAACTTTTTTGTTGTGACATTTAGACTGCAACTGATAATGGTGAGCCATGGATAGAAAGGAAAGACCTTGCTAGTGTTCTTACAAAAGTTATTTGCATGCTTACACTGACTGTGGAGAAATGCAATGTGTAACAGCCCCAAAAAATAAGAGGGGGAGGGGGGAGATAAGTTGACATTTTGACAAGGATAAAGGATAATAGACTAATAGACAAAAGCATGCATCATGTGAGTGGGATACTTTCCCAAACTCTTTTTGTGAAAACTTTACAATTAAACAGAGAAGCAAAGAAGTCTCAAATTCTATCATTAAACTTCATTACTTAATTATGACATACATAGAATGACAATACAACCACTGAAAGTTTCGAACATAGGATTTTGAACTAGCAACATGTAAATAAAATAACAGAAAATACAAAGGACAACATTGATATCGATAAAAATAAGAAGGAAATGATATTCATGTTCACTAGATAGAAGAATACAACTCACAGCTTGATGTGACAACATTTTGATAGTAATTCCATGGAACTGGACGTTTCAAAACCAAGCCCTCATCTTTCACAAGCGGAAGGGATCCCGGCTCTGGAATAGAAGCTATCTGAACACTTCCTGTCTTCTCCCATGAGATATGGGCACCACATAGATACTTCAAATACCAGTGAAGGCCAGAGGCTATTTCCACAGCTGCAGTCCCTTTTATCCTGATAAAAATGAATGGTTAAGTGTAAGTCCCATCTCTCACTGAAGTTTCTTCGCCCTTTTTTTTAGAAAGTTTGTGAAATTAGAATGTGACTTTCTTCGTGAAATGTAAATCAATTCTTCTATGTTGGGAAAATAGAAATTGTATATCAAAAGAATATTCCACGGTTAATCTTTGTCCCATTTTGAAGTGACACCGAAGAATACAATGCTATCATCTCTAAAACCTATGATTTTCTTCTGATAAGTGATAACAGACTTGTTGCAAACCGGGCAATAGAACACCATCTGTTTGAGTTAATCTAGAAGCACCAATCATGTTACTGGTGAAGACGAGGGAGGGTCGAAACGGAAAAGAAGTAAATACACTGTTGATAAGAGAAAGATCAGATCAACAGAGGGAGAGCAAATGTTACTCACAATATCTGTCGCCCATGCTGTATTGTTTTATTGTAATTTTCAATCCAGAAGCAACTTTTCCCACCACAAACACTCTGGCATTTGGAAATGAGATATGTTAGTGTATCAGCGACATTACAATCCTCCCAGCAGTTGATAAACATCATATGACAACTGTAATAAACTTCATATTCATGCAAACTACCATAATTCACGCACACACTTATGCAAGTGATAAGAGCCAAGCTGACCAACACAAAAATCCCAAAGAAGATGAAGATTATACAATGCATAAGACTATCTGCTCTATTGAACTAGACACTGACACTCCACCACAGAATATCAACTGATGCGGATTGACCAGAAATACACAATCAGACATAGCATTCCAACTGATAATGTCATTAAATAATCATAATTCACAGCGCCTCTCAATTGGCTGACGACTGGCAATTGTCCAAACAAACCAACGATTGTTCGCAAATATGTGCTACCCTAAACTAGTTTCACCAAGAAAAACTTATTTGCACTTAGAGATACAGTTAAAAATGCTACTCCGTTCTCTTCAAATTATCTCAAAAATGGAGGCAAATCAATATGAAGCTGCAGAAGCCTACCTACCATATTCCAATATTGTAATACATTGGTGGCACAGGAAGTAGAAAACACAAAACTAGCTTAGCAGGTTCAACAGAAGGGCATTAAAAGTACTAAGCAGGGTTAAACCTTACAAGAACAAGGTAATAAATTGGCTCTCTTTTGTTTGCTTTATCAAATTGGCATAGAAACATGTAGATGCACACAGGTTATAGACAAAACACAGGTCTCTGATCAATGACCAAACACAATAAGATTGAACCAGACAATCCAAGACTACATTTCGATAAAAGAAAAACGTGCAGACTGAACTATAGCAGTAAACAGCAAAATCCAAGATAATGAAAGCTAAAAATTGATACAAAAGATTAACACTTGACACTTGTAACTTAAAATCAAGTCCATAAAATGGGTTTGAAGTTGATCAAGGAAAAAGATGATACCATGGGAATGATCTTGAAGACAAAGCTGGAAGAATGAGAAGGCAACAATCTGTGAAGAACACCCTTTGCTGCATTTTCCTGGACTGTTGCAGATGATCTTTTGGAATCTAAACGGTTGATGAGAGCCCTGATGGGTTCTGAATAGTGTGAACTGACTGATGGGCTTATTGTGAAGATCACAAGTAGAAGACATAAAGTTCTGATGAAAGGAGACATTATTTGTCAACTGAGGAGCATAGACTGACACTCATATGCAAGTCAACTCAACTCAACTCAACTCAACTGTGTTCTTGTTTTTGCTTTTTAACTGAAGTTATCCATAGAGAGATTCTGTGTGTTTGGTGTCTTGTTGGCAGTTTCAAGTACTCATTGAGGGGGTTATTAAAATCGTCAAACTAATAGTTACACACGTACACTTCTGAACTAACTCAACTCGAATGGTTAGAGCTTTTTTATTAGCAATTTGTGTGTGCATTTCACACCAACACAAAAATAATACACCTCATGAGATGGTAAAATGGTAAATCTTGTAGTAGGTCTAAATTTGTAAGGGAAAAGACTAGCTTGAAGCTCTTATGAATCGTGGTAAATTGTTATATTTTTTTTGTATGGAATGTAAGTTACATTTGAAAAATTGGAGTATTTCTTTTATAAAGAAAGAGACGTGCATAAAGAGTAAGACGAAGAGGGGTGAGAAGATTAAAAGGGTACTATACACTTAATTGAGAAGATGTACATAAAATTAGTAAATAGACTGAGATGTTAAGTTTGTATATATGTGATATAATGAAGGAATACGTCATGAGATAATATTTTGATTTGAGTTTAATGGTGAAAATAGTTTAGAGTTTATAGTCTCTATTGCTCCTTTAGAGTATTTGATAGAAAAGATGAGATGATATATGGAGCATTGGAGCATGACTTAAAGTTCCTTATCAATTAAGGTAATCTTTTCATATGGCAACTCATATGCTTTGAAATCGAGTTAACAATCAACAAGAAATTGTGACATGACGTAGGTGAAGAAAAAGTGAAACATAACATTAAATTATGTGTCTTCGTCGCTTTTGAATATACGTACGAAGTACGCAATATACAATCCATAAAAATAATTGAACTCCTATTCGAACTAATCGCATTGCTTATGGCGATAACAATCAGATGATACGAGACAAAGATGGGATACCCTTGAAGGAGATAACATGATAGATCGAATTAGAGTTCAAGTAATTTTTCCTATCTAATACGGAGTATATATTATGAAAAAAATCCGCTCTTTTAAAATATGTAAAAAATAAATGTGCTTTTCTAAAATAAAAAGTGGATTTTCAAAATGTAACATGCACTTTTTTCTACTATGACGTCATTATTCTCCAATTTACATAAGCCCAATCAAACAACATTAGTTCCAATACTGTGTCGTTTCGAGTAACATTGGAAAATACTCCCTTACACAATCTGGTAAACCCTAAACCCCCCTAAAAAGTCAAAACCCTACCTCCTCTGCAAACAATCCAAACACCTCTGTTCATAAAAAAGACTCAATCTTTATTACAAAATAAGCTAGAAATTGAATTGAATTGAATAGTTGAAGAATAATCATGATGGAAGTAGAAGCAGGTTCAAATGAGAACAGTGTGATGTGTCAGTTGGCTGACCCAGAAGGCACTGCCCTTGCCACTCCAATGTACCTTCCTCAATCTGCTGGTCCCAAAGAGCTTCAACAGATTGTCAATAAGCTCCTTCAAAATGTATGTCTTTTTTGCATTAATGAAGTTTCAATCTTTACTACCTTTTTTATTGTATTGTTATGGTGGGTGTTTTGATAACATTTCTGGGGTTTATGTTGTTTAGTGTAGTGATAAATTCATTGTTTTTGTTTTCTGTAGCTTATACTGCAGGAATTCCATGATTAAGTGTTTAGTTTCCTTCATAGTGTATGCCTTTTGCATTAATAAAGATTCACCCTTTACTACCTTATTTCTTGTATTGTAATAGTGGCCTTTAAAAAGAAGATGGGATTTATGTTGTTGAAGTGTAGTGACAGAATTCAGTGCTTTTTTGTTTAGATTATACTACAGAAATTACTTGATTAAGTGATTAATATTCTTGAAAATGTGAGCTTTTGCATAAAGTGTGAACCTTTACTACTCAATTTCTTGTATTGTTATAGTGGGCAGTTTGTGTTAGTAAATTAAGAGTGATGGAAATTTACAAATGATGAAATGTTTATGGGTTTTGTGTTGCAAGTGTATTGGAGTGTAGTTTTGCATAAAGTTTTAATCTTTTCTACCCATTGTTTTGTTCATAGTAGGGTTTTGGTTCTACTGATTTTTTAAATTCTCGACTTTTTGCAGTTTGGGATTTGTTTTGTGTAAATGTAGTGACATGATTTGATGATTATTTGGTTGGATTATCCTACAGTTAGTGTTGTATGGTTGATTAATTGATTTATTTTACTTAGTCTAATTGTGTTTGAGTCTGTAGAAAGCTTCACTGAGCCTGTTATAAAGTGAAAACATTTTTGGAAATGGTATTACATGGTGGGATTTGTTGAAGTAGAAGCATTAGTACTTAATTTAGTGTGATAGATTGTCTATTAGTGGAGACAGTGACCTGAGTATTTTGTGATCACAGGAAGAGAAGCTACCTTATGCTTTCTATGTAGCAGATCATGAACTGGTGGTTGAGCTAGGAACTTATCTACATAAAAATAAAGGTTGGTTCACTGTTTACGTGAACTGTTTGCGGGTAGGATATGTTTGGTATATAATGTTATTGATTGTGGTGTATATACAGTTTCTGTGGAGAAGGTTGTTCAGATTGTTTATCAACCTCAAGCAATTTTCCGCATCCGTCCTGTCAATCGTTGTTCAGCTACAATAGCTGGTGAGCCCTTTTTTTTTGCTGGACCTTTCCGGATTACTTTAGTTCTTTGCTTTCTTCCTGGTTAAAACTTGCATGATGTCAAACCACAGTGTTGAAGTTTGCAGTTGGTGCTGACTGCTGAGTTCAGATGTTGAGGATTAGGTTTCTTGTCTAGTATAATTATTTAGTTTATCAAAATATGATTAATTGCAAATAAACATGCTTTATTTAGTTTTCACTAGGGAGACAAACCCAGTTACCAGAATTACAGAGTGACTATCTTCTTGAAAAAGAGACCGATTGGAAAATAACTATTGGATAGCCTTCTGTAGATATAAATACGAAATGTTAAGGGAGTCTTCATCTCTTAGCTCTTTGTCCCCACAGGATGTTTTCTGACCTGAGAAAACTGATTTCAGACTGATGTCCTACTTTTATGGTGTTGATTGTTGGCATTCGTTAAATGTCCATATCTGCAATGTGCACCTAAAAGTTATCGGCTTATCGCAGTAGAAATGACAACCGGTAAAAGTCTAGGGGTTCTCCCTATAACCATGGAAGAAAAACCATTTTGCTGATTTACTGTGTCCAGTGAGAAATTGTTTAACTCATATATTTTTTGGTTGTTATCTTGTCCTGTAGGTCACACCGACGCTGTTCTTTCAGTAGCATTTAGTCCTGATGGTCGGCAGTTGGCCAGTGGTTCAGGCGACACTACTGTTAGATTGTGGGATATAGGTACCCAGACGCCAATGTTTACTTGTACAGGTCAGCATCTTTAATTATGTGGAGGTTTTTTGGCAAGACATGTAGTAACCAGAATGTTGCATCTTGGGCTTTTTGATATTCTACAGTTTTGATGTTGTTTCCTGCCATTATACTCTGAGTCTCTGCCATCTCTCTCTCTCTCTCTCTGGGTGTGTGTGTGTCTGCTTCTTTCCATGCTTCCTCAGAGAGTCAGAGGTACATGATCCATGGGTGTAATTTGATCTTGTCTCTCATTTTCAATGGCGCTTGGCCGCTTGAGTTATTTGTTTAGGCTATTAGCTATTGCTTCTTTCTGCTAAATATGTTTCTGTGTGAGGATTCATTCAGATTCTTGATGTTTATGGGATATGGTGGGATAAACTGCCACTACAAATGTGGATACTTCCTGTGAACCGTGAACTTCTATATTTTATGCATTTGTGTGCATTGAATTTTTCGTCCATCTAATGTTTTTCTTTGCTTATAATTTCCTGTAGGGCATAAGAATTGGGTTCTTTGCATTGCATGGTCTCCCGATGGGAAGTTTTTAGCTAGTGGAAGCAAAGCAGGAGAACTTCAGTGTTGGGATCCTCAAACGGGGAAGCCCTTAGGGAACCCACTTGTGGTAATGTCCAGTTTGTTTTGATAGCTTGAAAACTCTGAGCTCAGTGCCTTTGCGAATGTTAAAAATTCTCATTTCAGGGGCACAAAAAATGGATTACTGGAATATCTTGGGAGCCAGTCCACCTCCAAGCTCCATGTCGTCGGTTTGTAAGCGCTAGCAAAGATGGTGATGCTCGCATATGGGATGTAACTCTTAAGAAATGCGTCATGTCCCTGACTGGGCATACGCTTGCTGTAACATGTGTGAAATGGGGTGGTGATGGAGTAATATATACTGGGTATGTTGCTCTTTGAACTAGTGCGAAATGTAATTGTCTCATGCTTTTGGCTTGTAGATTTTAGGTAGAGTAAATTTTGAGGGGGATGGGTCCAAAAACCTACCATGGCATCTCCTGGGGTCCAATTACTTAATTCTGCTTTTGTTTTTTTTTTTTTTTTTTTGTTTTTTTTTGCAAAACGGTTATCTATCATTTTCATCCCAAGTAATGTAGCTGCTGTTGTTTAGGGTCTTTGAAGTAACTATTGTGTTTTCTGAGCATCATCTTGCTGCTATGATCCCTTGTCCATTTTTCTAGCCTTACTATCTTTTTGCTCAATCGGATGCAATTGCTAACTGTGGCTTTTATTTATTTTATTTTTTTGAAAATTGATAACTGGGGCTTCAGCCAGTTTCATTTTCTTTTTATTATTAAAAATCAACCGTAGTTCTATTATTGGTGATATACCTGTTCGATGTTCTTTAGAATACTTATTCAGTTTCTCATACATCTGCCTTACCTGAAACAGCTCTCAGGATTGTACTATAAAAGTTTGGGAAACAAAGCAAGGCAAGCTAATTCGTGAATTGAAGGTATCTCAAATTAATTTAGTCTGAATGGTTTAAGACGTGAATAGTATTCTGTTGTGGGTGCTGATTATATTATTGAAGTGTGGGACTCTTCTGATTTCTGGTTATTTCTGTATGGCATCATTTGGTAAAGGAATTCTACATTGTGGTGCTTCCATAACGAGTCTGTTATCTTGTAAATGTTAATAGGGCAGCTTGTGCTCTTTGGATTTTTTATTTATTTTTTATTTATTTTTTTTTGTTTTTTTTTTGTGGGCAAAAGTAGCTTCTTAATGTTTCTTCCTCAGTTTCCTATTCCGGTAGCGCTGGTGTCATGAAGTCTTACTTTGACAAACACAGGAAATTTTCCATTGTTAAATTGGTGCTGCACAGAGAACTTATTAGGAATTCTTACTTGCTGAATACTTTCACTTGTTTGTTCTTAACATGTTGTGGTACAATACTATTAGTTTATATAGATAAGCTTTGACATCTATATCCATACTCCAAAGTAGGATGTCCGTCTTTGCTAATGAACTCAAGGAGCATAGTGGAGCTGCTTTGTTCATGTTGTATGTTTGGGCTTGGTTGTGTTAAAACATATAGCATGCTCCTGAATTATATGATGCTAGATCTTTTATCAATTAAATCCTTTGCTAAAATCCGGGTCTTGTGCCTGTAATCTCCTTGGTTCTGAATCCTGTGTGGCCGACTCCGGCCTGTATCAATTGATTGGTAGCTACATTCCTATATATATATGATTTTCTCTTTGCTGCCTTTGATGTAACTTAACCTGATATTAGGGACATGGACATTGGGTCAATACTCTTGCACTGAGTACTGAGTATGTCCTTCGTACTGGAGCTTTTGATCACACAGGCAAACAGTATTCTTCACCAGAGGAAATGAAAGAGGTAATGTAGAGCTAAATTTATAAGTGTGTTGCTCAGAAGTTATTGTCCATGTATTATTGGTGTAGAAATTCATTAATCATTACACGAAATAAGAGAGATGATGTAGGTTTGCATGTGTATGTTCATCCCTTTAGAAGTTACTGTTCAATGTATTCTTTATGTTTTGCAAGATTGGTGGGTTTTCTTCCTAGGTCTAATTAGTCTTTTGCCGTAGAATGGTGCTTCTGTTATCGTTGGAGTGTCCTGTTAATGGCCTTTTTTTTTGGCTATTTGTTAACTGCGGTTGGCGGGTTATTAAATGTTTTTGGGAAGTTGTCAGGCTTTTAATGCTTTTTGACGGTATAGCTGTTACATGTCCTGTATTTCTATCAAGAAATGACTTGAATTTTTGGCTTTTCATATGACCTGTAATGTAATCCCTTGAACTTTACAGGTTGCTTTGGCTAGATACAATAAAATGAGAGGCAATGCCCCTGAGAGGCTGGTTTCGGGTTCTGATGATTTCACCATGTTTCTATGGGAACCAGATGTAAGCAAGCACCCTAAAACTCGAATGACAGGCCATCAGCAGGTTAGGATATTCTTTTTCTGTAATTTGATGAGAACTGAATATACTTTGACCTTGTTCTTGTGATTTTTTCACAAGCATTTTGCACATATATGGTTTTATGTGATTGCATCTCCTTTGCCATACCTTTACATCTTTTTCGCTTCCAATAATCATGTGATTGTCTAGTCAGACTGTTAACTCTGCATTGATATATAGAACAAAGGTACTTTAGTGTTAAATATGTATATTGGTAGTGACTTCTCACCTCCAGGTCATACAAATATTTCTGGAAGACATTTGCTTGACGTAATTTCCTGTAAGGGCTGGAGAAATCAAACTAGACATGTATACCCATTTTCCAAGAAAAAATTAACCTTTTCCTTCTCAAATTTTGGGGATGTCTAGAAACTTGTTTGGAAGTAAGCTCTTTTTTGACATTATTTTCAG
Organism: Corrigiola litoralis; assembly: GCA_901111285.1. Classification (NCBI taxonomy): domain Eukaryota; kingdom Viridiplantae; phylum Streptophyta; class Magnoliopsida; order Caryophyllales; family Caryophyllaceae; genus Corrigiola; species Corrigiola litoralis. The sequence continues at coordinate 12,872 of CAAKMY010058604.1, forward strand.
TGCCATGGTTAATAAGCTCCTTGTTTGCCTGAAAATTATCATTCTTGTCCTCTTAATTCTTCCTTTTCATTCAGCTTGTGAACCATGTTTACTTTTCTCCTGATGGTCAATGGGTGGCAAGTGCATCATTTGATAGATCGGTGAAGTTGTGGAATGGTATCACTGGAAAATTTGTTGCTAATTTCCGTGGTCATGTTTCACGTGTTTATCAAATAAGGTTTGGACAGTTTTGCAATAGTTTCTTTTCTATTTTCCTCGATCTCGTCTCTGATATTCATTGAAAAGAGTGCTTATGGAAAAGTGATTGACATGTTTATCTGATTTTTTTGTAGCTGGTCAGCTGATAGTAGGCTTCTATTGAGTGGTAGCATGGATAGCACACTAAAGGTTAGTAAAATCTTATTACTCTTGTGAGTCTTACTCTTACCCACTTTTTCCCAGGAAGAGGAACCATTGTAACAACTGAGACTGTTATGTTCCTACTGCTGCTTCTAAAATTCCATCTGGCATGACAATTTTGCAAGTTGAAGTCCCACTGTCACAACCCCCGATCAAGCAGGATGAAAACCTATGTGATATATAATGTTTAGGTTTAGGAGTCTTTTTTTTGAAGGTAGGTTTAGAAGTCTTTGGCTCCCACTTAATGTGCACTTCCACTTTTAGGACAAAATGGCTACAATGAACATGAAAAATTGACATGATGATATAAATTATAAGTACAAAGATAAGGGATTTGAACTATGGTAGTCTTATTTTAAGGTTATGCTGTTCTTTGTATCTTGGATTCATATTATGTTATTATTTGATGAAGTATACTTCTTTATGCTGAATTATGTTGGACCGCTGATTCCAAGGCTTGTTTATTCTATACATAAATTAGCTTCTGGCTTATTTTTGCTTCCCTTGACTAGATATGGGATGTCAGGACACTGAAACTTAAACAAGACCTGCCAGGTCATGCAGATGAGGTTTGAACCTAGTCTATACCTCATATTTTGTGTGATCTTATCTATGTAGAGTTAATGTAATGATATGTTCCTCATGCTCTCCAATATTTGTACAGGTTTATGCTGTAGACTGGAGTCCAGACGGCGAGAAGGTAGCATCTGGTGGTAAAGATAGAATGTTAAAACTTTGGATGGGTTAGTTTTGTGGAGGTGTGAATTATCTCAGGAAGGCTGAAGTTATGAAGGTTTGAATTATCACAAGAATCTCCTTCTGGCTTCTGGCAATGCATCAACTTATCTCTGAGCAGTTGCCAAGGGCTGTGCTTCTACACAAAACGTGCTTTCTGAATCTATCTCTCATCGAATGATACTCCTTTAGGGAGGCCGCAAATGTTCTAGCTTGAGGAGGTCTACTTCATATAAACTATGATTTCAACAGCAGCGGCTCAAGACAGCCATTCTGAACATGTCATTGATGCCTTAACAATATTGTAGCTCCGGTATGCTGACCAGATTTGCCAAACATACTTATAATGAATTTCCGATTGGGTTCTTCCCCTTCTCAAAGAGTGTATATCAAGGATAATTTACATACAGTATTGTAGCTTTTGCTCACTGTGTAATATTTCGCAAAGACACCTTTACAGTTACAGGGTACTCCTAAACTGAGTATATCAAACACCACCTTTGATATTGTGGAACATATCAGTTCAATGTTCTGTTTCATCAGTCATAATGTGCCACTTAATTTGTCACTGATGCTTTATAGTATGAGGCTGTGTGTTCACTTTCAATATTTCCCTTACCTTGTGGTCTGCGAGCTTTATCAATTGTCCGAGCATACATGCTATTTCCAATGCGTCTTCATCAATTTTTTTGATTTACAGAATGTCCTTAATCTGACAGATGCCAATAGGAAATGATTTTTACATTCCCAAATTCTATCTTTACATTCTTACATTCCCAAATTCTATCTTTACATTCTTACACTCCCAGGACAATTCCAAACACAAGCTATAACAAAAGATTTTCAGCTCCTTACCCATATGGCTGTATCTATGCTAAGTCCCGAGTATAGTCACAAGCAACAAAGTCACGCCTAGAAAATACAGATCGTCCCACTCAATAATGAAGTTTTAACATTCTGGTGAAAAATTCATCAGCATTGCCACTCTAAGTTGTAACTCAGCAACACCCAACAAGTGGAGCTTTAGCTGGCTGCACCAAAACTGCTTGGTTGCTTTCGAAATTCATTCATTTGGAACATTCATCAGTCTTTTCCCAATTTTTCAGAATCAATAAACTTCCATGCAGAACAGAATTCCGCCCCAGAAACTTTCCATAAAGAATAGGCTGCTTGACCCATTTACAGTTAGCTGCATTCTCAAAGTTTCATAACATGGGATTTACCAACACATGCAGACCTGTCTAGCTTACAGCGGAAAACACCGTTCAGCTGCCGACATTATTATCAATTACAACTGTATAGTCTGTATGAGTCACATTAATAGCATAATAGAAGGGGAGAAACAGAGCAATTTGCTAGTAGCAAGGCAATTAAATTGTAAGATTGTAGATTATGAATATCTCACATGGTCCTCAAGGATGCCAGAACGTGGGCATCAGTAACTCCGAAACTGAGAGAGGACTACAAACTTCAAGCCATATGAAACAAGATAATTCTTGCATATTACTGCAATGTAAGAATAGAGGTTATTTACAGTGCTAATGGAAAAACGACTCTCTATGATGTAGCATCAGGCGTTATCCCAGTTACTATCACGAACTATGATACTTGGTATGTGTTGAATCTTGGACCAATCCTCACCTCGTGGGGCTCGGCATCTTTTGGTCAGTCTTGGACATGCAGTAATCTCAAGTTCCTTTAAATTGATGAGACGGCTGAAGTCTTCTGGCAATCTCAATAGTTTGAAGCAATCTCTAATACTAAGCTGTCGAAGTAGCGACAGGCTGCTAATCCAATCTGGAAGAGCTGTCAAACTATCACAACCAACAATCTCTAAAAACCGAAGGGAGGTCACATGCTTGAGTCCTAGAGGAAGAGAAACCATCTTTGGCAGATAACGAAGTCTCAGACAACGTAGGCGTTTGAGAGCTATCCATGGCATGCCGTCATCTCCCTCTTCATCCAGCAGGCTAAGCTCCTTGCACTTTCTAATCAACAGTTCCTCAAGAGATGTGAGATGCTGCAAACCTCCGGATAGAGAAGCTAATTGATCACAGTGGAAGAATGTAAGATAAGTAAGCGAAGGGAGGTTTTTAAATCCTTCTCCAAGTTTCAACAGATTCACTAGCTCAGAACACTGCCACAATCCCAGAGAAGAGAGGTTCTGAAGATGCTCCTTTGGAAGAGATATGAAATGCTCTACATTGTCAACCTCTAGAGCTTTCAGTCTTGACTTGATGCTAGGTGATGAGGAAGATGGAGATGATGGTGAACAAGGGACAGTCGCAAAAGTCTCCACAGCCTTCATTAATGACAAGTTCTCATCAACATTCACCAATTTCAGCTCTTCAACATGGGGGAAAAGAGGCATTGATCTCAACTTTGCACAGTTTCGTAGGTGTAGCTTAGAGAGCTGTGGGAACCATGGAAATGATTCGTGTTCTTGTCGATCAGAAGCTGCTGTAACAGGATTTGGTTTGCCTTCAATATTACCAGTTTCTCCGATTGGTCTCCACCACCCCCTTAAATTACCCATCCGATCGAGTGTTAGATCTTCAAGGGAAGGGAAAAAGAGCATGGATGATAAGGATAAAAGGGGTTCTGTGTTTTCCATGTAATCCACGCTGTGAGCATAAGTAATATGGAGACGCTTGAGACAAAGGAGTTGGCTAAAATATGGGAGACATTGACTTCTATTACAATTGGTTATGTAAATCTCCACAAGGCTTGGTAGAAAGGAGCTTAGCTTATCAAGCCTAGCCCAACTAGGGAAACTCTCACCTCCATAATATGTGATAGCAAGAATCCTTATATTCTGAGGAGGTTGGAGGCCTTCCAGCAATGGTTCATGGTACACGCGACTCGCCTCAAAAAAGTCCAATACCAACTTCATAATGTAAACTTTGCTACACAAATTTGCTTCCTTTGCTTCAGAAGCAGCCACTTTCCATTTGCCTCGAAGAGAAATCTCTAAAGCTCCAGTAAGATTGTTGAGGGATTTCAAATCACTTAGCTGAGCACAACCTTTGAAACTAAAATATATACTGTTATTGCCTGCTATAAACTGATTAAGCTTATGGAGAGCAGTTAATCTCCACATTCCAGCTGGCATGCAGGTCAATGCATCACAGTCATCAAGCTCCAGGCACCTAAGGTTGATAAGCTTTTCGAAATCTCTAGGTAAATTTCTCAGCCTGTAACATTTGGAGAGCCTCAAAAACTGTAAGTTTTGCAATCTACTGATAGAATTGGGAAGTGTTTTGATGTGTGAATTGAAGGAGAGATCTAGGGACCTTAAATGAATTAGATCCCCTATAGAACTTGACAGACTTTTAATCCCTAGTCCGTGCAAATCCAGCACCCGTAAGCGTCTGAACTTTGAGATTAATTTCTCTGACACTGACTGTCTGATCCTTGTCCCAACTTTTGCTTGTTCTGGCAAAAATAAGGTACGCAGATGGTTCAATTCTAGCAAACATCTTGGACTTTCCCATGATGATGTCAGATTAAACCCAAAAGATATATGATGGGTATTTTTGTTCATATTCCTCATATCATTGTTCACAGTAATGCTCTCTCCTCCAGCTTCTTTCCGAGCTAAGTCATGCATCAGATCATGAATTCTGAACTTCTTGATGTTTCCAAGTTCATCTTTTGTTAAATCTTGAAAGAAGCATCTTTGTGACAATTCCATGAAATACTCCTCTCCAGCTTCTTCAAAACTCTGATTGTCACGAGATGGTACAACAAATCCTTCAGCAATCCACAGATTGATCAGTCTCTCCTTCTCCAATTCATAGTCCTTGGGAAACAAAGCGCAATAAGCAAAGCAATGCTTAAGAGACGGCGGAAGATGATTGAAACTGAGCTTCAATATAGGCATAATAGTCTTTTCAGTTTCTGGAATTTTGGATAGTTCATTATCCTTAAGAGCTAACCACTTTTTCCGATCTCTGGCATATAGAAGGCCCCCAACGGTCCTTATAGCAAGTGGAACATTGGCACACTTCTTTAAAATCTGCTTCCCTACTTCCATCAGCTCAGCATCTTTAATCTCTTGTCCTGGTTCAAATGCCATCTTTTGAAACAAAGACCAAGACTCGGCTACTGAAAGATGTCGTAAATCATAACACGAACTTGTTGCCATAATATTGCCAACCTGTTTAGAACGCGTTGTTACCAAAATCTTACTTCCTGGTCCACCACCCATCAACAATGCTCTCACTTTCAACCACTCCTCACGATCCTCATTCCACACATCATCTAAAACAAGCAAGTACCTCTTCCCATCAATGACATTCCTCAATTGCCTTTGCAAAAGCTCCATCTCCAAGTTATGAGGCACCGCATTCATAGCAGAAGTCAGAACCTTTTCTACAATAACCTTTATGTCAAACACATCAGACACACAAACCCACAGTCGAAGCTCGAAATGATCCTCAACTCTCTTATCATTATACACCAACTGAGCCAAAGTGGTCTTCCCTAGTCCACCAATCCCAACTACAGGAACAACTGAGACAACCTCTGAACTGTCAGAACATAACAACATATCCAAAACATCATGTTTATCACTATCTCTCCCTACAATCTCCTCCTCACACACAAAAGAATAACTCTGCTCGCGCTTTCTACGCAATCCTTGCTCCTCATCAACACACATCCTAAACCCAAAATTCACACCATCACTTGCAATATCATCAAGACACTCCCTTATACTTCTAATCTGCTTACTAAATGAGCTACCAACATGGAGCTGATTGCTTCTTGAAAAAAAGAGGCATACCTCCTTGGCGCATTTCCCACCTGACATGACCTCCTTTTGTGCTGCTAAGCTGGCAATCTCGTCGAAGAGATCATCAGCATCATACACGGCACCGCGAAGCCTCTCGAGCCAACCGCGGACTGCATGGCTGTTGAGCTGCCTTTCCTCAGCGTCAAGGAGCACATCTTTGATGGTGGTGATCGTGTTGGTGAGCTTTGTGAGTTGGGTTTTGTATCCCCAGTCTGATGCAGCTTCTTGCATGGCTGCAGTAGTCATGGTGGTAAGAAGCTGCTGAGCTACGTTGAATAGTACAGCTTCTGCCATGATTCCTTTCTTTTGCGAATATTTTTTGTAGTTTAGAAATGAGCTTTTAAGTACAGAGAGCAAAGGATATGAGAAAAAGGTTGGAGTGGAAGAAAGTCAAAGTTAGGCAATTTGACGTTCATACTTGTGGTCAGCTTTTGAGGATCTAGTGTGGAAATGAATTCATTCAATTGGTTGCTCTTCTTGAGTTGGATAGTTTGACTACTGCAAATTTCGATACCGGTTTATATAATCTATACTATTATCTTAAACACCTAAGATTTCCTAAATTTAGTACATGTGACATACACTTAAATACATCATAATTATGAATTTTTTTTTGTCATTTCATGTATATCTTCATGACCTTTTGTCTTCTATAATAACATTGTTTTATTAGGTTTTAATTGAATCAATAATGAACTAATTCAATTGTTTATTATGAATTAAGTGATTTTTCTATTATTTGTCTATTGGTTTTCCCTCTTTTTCTTAATTAATTGCAAAAACTCTATATAAGAGGTGAAAGAAATATAAATTTTTATTTTCTTAATCTACTTATCAAGACGAACTAAATAAGATCCCATTATTTAACTATATTTTATCTTATATGTTAGAAAGAAATATAAAATCAATCTTTACTTATAAATAGTCTAAAAAAAAAAATTGAAGTTAAATTAAAATGAGAGGGAATATATAAATAATACTTACTCCTAAATGACATATTATCTCACCACTAATCCCGTTGACCAAGTTGACCTCCCCAAATTGGCGCCAAAATTAAGCAGCACTTTCCACTAAGGGCCCCTCTATCCGTACTAGTTACTCACCACTACCATCATTTCCCCACTAAACCCTAATTTCACCCCAATTTCTTCAAATTAGGGTTTCACAATTCCAATTTCAATCAATAATCACCGTTTCCGATGGCCGAAAGGCGTGCCAAACGCGCTAAAATCACCAGGTTCGCACTTTCACCCCACCATTTCCCATTTTACAGTCACCAATTATGCATAATTCTGTACATTTTTAGGGTTTTACTGTTTTGCACTTACTTAGCATAATTTCAAATTTTTCAATTGACCATTTTCAATTTATACTTGTCTCATGATTGTATGATTGTAGTTAGAGCAGTTGGTGATCATATATTGTTGTTTGATAGTTTATTTCCCTGTTTTTATCATGATGACGACGTAGGGTGAGGCGTAAAGTTGAATAATTCTTTTTCTTTTAGCATAATCCATATTGTAGTTGACCCAAGTTCAATTTATGCTTGTTATTGATTGTATGACAGTTAGGTAGAGTAGTTGATCATCATATATTGTTGTTTGATAATTCATTTCCCTATTTTTAGTATGATGATCATGTTGTAGTGTGAGGCGTAAAGTCAAATGATTTGGTTGACGTGTCATTTGTTTTGGTAATTGTGTGTAGAGGGGAGGATGATTATTTGCCTGGGAATATAATTGAGATAGAGCTCCACAACTTCATGACCTTTAATGACTTGAAGTGCAAGCCCGGTTCGCGACTTAACCTGGTCATTGGTCCGAATGGGTCTGGGAAAAGCTCTATCGTATGCGCTATCGCTCTTGGTCTCGGTGGCGATCCTCAGGTTTGTGTAGTATAATTGACTGTGATTGTGGGAGAGGATTGTTGTTGTTTGTGGTTTTGAGGTATTTATGGTTTTTGTAGATACTTGGGAGAGCTGGCACTATCGGAGCTTATGTGAAGCGGGGAGAGGACTCTGGGTATATCAAGATCACTTTGAGAGGTGAAACGGGGAAGGAGAACATTGTTATTACTCGTAAGATAGACACGAGCAATAAGTCAGAGTGGCTATTGAATGGTAGGCTCAATAATGCTTGTCATCACATTTGAAGATTTGGCGCAAATGTGTAGCTTTTGCTATAGAGATTTTTCTTCCAACAAACTTTTTTTTTTTTTTTTACTCTAGTTGACGGAGGAACAATCTTTTGTTGCATAATAATTTCGTATCTTTCTCTTTGAAGCTTGCAGAATTTTTGTAGTGTGTTATTGCGCTTTGCAAAAGAAATGTAATTCGTTGAAGTGTTGCACGAAAAAGACAAGGGCTTTATATGTGCCTGCCTTTACTTATTTGGCCTTTTTTCTGATAAAAAGATACCTATTCTACTTACTTTGGTAGCTGCTCTGCAAAGAGCAAGCATATGGGCATTTTCAGCTTTCAGCTACAATTTCTATAATTACTGATCAAGTTTTGTTGTTTTAGGCACAACGGTTCCAAAGAAAGATGTGGTTGACGTTGTTCAGAGATTCAATATTCAAGTCAACAATTTGACTCAGGTGAACTTTCAAATTTCAAATACAGTTAGCAAGTGCAAACATGTTTAGATGCTTGGTGAAGCTTTAACCAGAAACTAGATGGTGATATCAAGTGGTTATTTTAGTCGAGAATGAACAATTTTTTTTTTGAAATTGGTCATTTGTTGCTACTATAAGTAACCAAGGAATTCGGTGACTCCAAAATTGCAAAAGCTACTATTGAGTTATTGGCTTCATCTCTAGTTTCAAAATGACTATAATTCTTGGAGTTATATATAGCAAGAGGATTGAAATGTTTCCCACTGTAGTTGCTGGAGAACTTCATGTCAGCTTCGAAATATTGCTTAGGGTTCAATTATCCAAGCAAGCTTTGACCTAATAATTTCTATTGGCTACATAGATTCTCTTTTTTATTTACTGTCAACAATAACATGAAGTACAGATCTCGCTATGGGTCATTTAAAAGAAGTAATACCAAAGTGACTTGAGACATGTCATGAGGTTGTTGTGACGGGAGAAGTTATACCAAAGTAAAATTTAATTCGAATGATAACGTTTAATTTAATGCCGTAGACCTGGTACTGCCCTTAGCCTGGATGTATGTCTGATGTGCAAGAGACATAGTGAATCTGTCTTTAATTTGTTCCTTCATTGTGATATCCTTATCCATATGGCTGAGATTGATGGGTTTTAGTGAAGAGAAATGGGTGGTGCCTGCCTCTTTAGTTGATTCCCTGCATGTTGGTTGAAATGATTTAGCTAGGACTATGGAAGGGTTGCCTCTTTGGAGATGTGATGTGTTGGCTATGTTTTGGTGTATTTGGGTGGTGGAGAATTCTCGTATATTCTTGGGACGTAGGCATTCTTTGGAACCGGGCATCTTTGTACTTTTTATGCTTCGAAGATTTTCTTTTTCTCCATTGTTTACTTTATTACTAAAACAATACGTAGTATTTTTTTTTTTTTGTCAAAAAAGTGTCACCAAGGTAAAAGTGGCAGTTGAATTTTTTCATTGTTTTGAACCCCTGGCAGAATGCTGTGAACTCCTTTTCAGATGCTGGCTACTGAGCGCAATTTTTACAAAATCTGTTCGAACTTCGAAGTGTAGGGTTTAAAAAGAGAACAACAAGAAAAGGGGCTGGTGTAGGGAGTTTACAAAGAGCCCTATAAATCGAACACAGAAACGAGTTTGTAAAGAGGAATTTACAACACTAGAAGGAAAACATGCTAGTGTTCATTATTCTATCTATATAGTTTATATAAAGGAGCAAGGATGACCAATAACCTTGGGCGGTTCAGCCTCTACTCAATGTTGTCTCAAATGAACTTCTCTCTGCCATTCAATCGTCAAAGAGTTCTTCCGCGAATTCTTCTTTTTGAACTCCCATAGCCTCCCCTCTAGCTCTTGTATAAAGACTTCGTTTGGCTTAATGGAGAATCATTTGCAGTGGAAACTATGTTTATAAGAGAGATGTCTGTGGAGTTGTAGGGTTTTTTTTTGGACAGAGAGGCGTGTGTGTAAAGTGGTAGGGTTTCGGAGATTAATGAGAGGAGAGGAGATAAACATTCAAATGATGGGTAGAGTTGGGTTGAAAGGGGAAAATATCACATAGAATGTGTGAAGAAGGGAAAATGGGATAATGGGAGGGGATAATTATCTTCACTTGTAGATGTCCTTTTGGATATGCATACACATAAAATTAAGTAAAATTTACAGGAAAATGACTTCCATCAAACCAAATGGAGCCTAAGTGTTTCTTGGTTTCGCATGTCTCTTCTGCTCACCTCTTTTTTGCTTTCTGTTTCTTGTTGTCTATTTCTTTCCTTTTGTGACTGTTAACTGTTTAATTGGGTTGGGTGGGTTACAGTTTCTACCTCAAGACAAGGTGTGTGAATTTGCAAAGTTGAGTCCTGTCGACCTTCTACGTGCTACAGAAAATGCTATTGGTGATCCTCAACTGCCAATGCAACATGATTCTCTTATAAATAAGAGCAGTCAGCTAGGGCGACTCCAAAGAGTGAGTTATTGGTTTAATGTCTATTATTGGAGAGTGTTCAGCAGAATTTTCTTTTACATTATTGTTAGTATCTCATTCTCTGCATATCCATTCTGTCTTAGGCTGTTGAGTCCAATAAAGAAACATTAAATCAGCTGAAGACGCAACATGCTGAGCAAGAACGGGATGTTGAACGAGTTCGTGAGAGAGAAGATCTTCTATCTCAGGTTCAAATTTTTGTGATTTGTGAGTGGCAAGATAGGTTTACTTTGTTATATCTGTTATATCATGGTTCTCTCTATTCAATCACCTGTAGGTTGATTTGATGAAGAAGAAATTACCTTGGTTGAAGTATGATGTGAAGAAGGTTGAGTACACGGAAGCTAAAAAGCTGGAGGCTGATGCGAAGAAGAAATTCGATGAAGCTGCTAAGATATTGAATGATCTCAAAGAACCTGTCGAGTTTGTTCTCTTGCTTCTTATATTATATTCATGATTAATTTTCATCGTATATTATAAAAGGGTCTGTAGGGGGGGGGGGGAAGAGAGTGAGAGAGACAATTTAGTTTTGGTCTTTCTTAAAGAACAATCTAAATATGTGTCCAAAGTGTATATAAGTAGAAAAATTTGAATGACATTTAATGGTCATGGTCTTAGGAAAAGTTTCCTGAATAGGGATTCATTTTGATCTCTTGATTTTTAGGCTGTGTTCCTTTTTCAAGGACTTGGGCTTTGACTTTTTTTCATTAGTCGTATTAATTTATTATCTGGTTTAAAACTCATATAATTGGAGACTTAAGAGTGGAGCAGCTTCCGCTTTATTTCGGATGTGATTTTTCATCTGAAGGGAGTGGTGGTCCTTGACACTTTCACTCTTCATGGCAGAATATATGGCCAGCTAAAGCGTTGACTTCCTTTTTAGTCTTCTTTGTTATGCACACCAAATACAAACTAAGCGGTCTAGAGTAAAGTCAAACAGCTTTGAAGCCTCGGGAAGGAAAATTTTCCAGGGGTTAATGGGTATTGTTTTGATTCCAAGTGGATTATGAGGACCAACCACTGATGTGTTATGTGGCAAAGTGCATAATGAACTTACAAAGACCGATAGCTTTAAAGTTACGGAAATAGATCTGTTACTAGAGCTGCGAAATTTGACGTATAATGTGTAATTGTTTATTCCAGAGGGCTTATGTGGACACAGGTTGTAAAACATTGTCTGTAATAGTACTCACTTTTCTACAAGTATATCCTGGTTCAGGCTCCTGTGTTGTTCATGTTCATGTTTTCTCTTTTTGCACTAGATTTTTCTCATCCCTGCAAAGCAGTGTGGTTAAATATTTGGTGTTCTATAAACTTTACAATGACCGGACTTTTGTTAAATTTGGTCCTACTGCAATTGATCATAATTAGGGGCATTAATGTATCGTGATATTCTGGCATTAACTTGCTGAGTTGCTGACATTCTCTTCTTCCAATTGCAAAGTTTCCATGTCAGCTGTTTAAATGCTCCCTACTAAAGTTGCATGTAAAATCATTACAGTAAGCAGAAGCAAGAAAAAGCATTGCATGACTCGAAATGCAAAGATTTGAGCCGCATATTAACTAATAACGGCCAGAGACGCAGGCAACTTCAGGAGAATGAAAATCAGTGGGTATGTTGTTTAATACCTGTCTTTCTTGCCTCTTTGTGTTTCATGTTACTCTTATTTTTCTCAGTATCAATTTTACTCACACTTTTTAGGGAGTCAAAGTTGCTGGCAAATATAAGGAAATGGAAGATCTGAAGAGACAAGAAGAATCTCGTCGACACAGGATTTTGAAAGCTAAAGAGGATCTTGCTGCTGCTGAGCATGAACTGGCAGACTTGGCACCTTATGAACCTCCAAAAGATGAAATTGTATGTTGTTATCAAGTCCGTTTAATTTGGTGATCTTACCTACAGTATAAGGCTCAGTGACTGCATCTAGGCTGTTGCTAAATCATTTGGATGATATTTGAAGTCTTTTGGCCTTTTTCTTCTGACTATGACTGTATGGTAAATTATTCTCTTGTAAATTTCATTTTTGGCTTATTCCAAGTCAGTGTATGCCTGATGGGTGCATGCATCTTCCGTCTCATCATTCATCCTAATTGCTTGTACTGCTTCCTTACCGTGTAACTTTCCAAAAGTAGCTGTTGATAAAATATCATGTCTTGTAGCTTGTGTCATTACCTTTTTATTCTCGGCAGTTCTAGTCCCTTAGTGTTTGCTACGGATGGATGTGTTTCAGGAAAAATTTCAGGCTCAAATTGTAGAACTCGAAGACAATGCAAGACAGATGCGGCAGCAGAAGTCAGATAAAGAGAAAGTTTTATCTCAAAACAAATTGAAAATGGCACAATTAGCCAACAGGTATTCTTGGGCCTACATATGTGTTTTGGATATGTTTGTGGTGCAAGATATTCTGAACTACAGAATCTTGCAGGTTGAAAGATATGCAAAGTAGGAAAACCAAGCTTCTATATGGGTTACAGAACAATGGAGTTGATAAGATAATTGAAGCTTATCGTTGGTTGGAAGATCATCGAAGTGAGTTAAAGAAAGAGGTTTATGGACCTGTTCTGCTTGAGGTATTCCTATTTTTATTTATAAGTACATTGATCTTTAATTTTCAACATTTTGAAGAGTCTTTAATATGAGGTAAAGTTTTGTTGTTTTTCCTCTCTGAATTTCTGAGTCTAAAGACAGTCCAGCGTGACTGTTTGCAGAAATTGACTTTGAAGTCTCACCCATTGATACTCTTCTTGTTATCTAGAGTGATATTTTTGTTTACTCTTCTACTGAAAGCAAGTGCCTAAACTTTGTACTGTCTTAATGGACTGAATTGGTGCTCATGCTTAGTGAGAAGTAGACAGTGTACAATGCTTTCCATATGACATTTAAAAAAAAATGTTAATCCTTCTGTTATTTGCACTTTTGTAGGTTACTGTGAAGGATCAATCTCATGCTGACTACTTGGAAGGTCACGTTCCATTTTACATATGGAAGGTATTGTAAATCTTATGGGTCTTGTCTATCTTCTAACACAGGCTGGGTGCTACTCTGTCTTTTGGGTCTCTACTTGTTAGAGGCCCTAATTTGCTTTAACCTTTTATTTTTGTTTTCTCTTTGGTTGAGGTCTGGTTTGGAAATTGGAGGGGCTCCTCCATCATGTGAGGGGTGCCTCGTTATATGTATGTTTCAGCAACAGTGTACGGTATATTTTTAAGCATATGCTCGTCTTGCTTGTTTCAGTCTTTCATCACCCAGGATCCTGGTGACCGGGACCTTTTGGTGAGAAATATGAAATCATTTGACGTCCCTATTCTGAACTATGTATGGAATGAAGATCATCATAGAGGTTCCCCTCGTATATCTGACGAGGTATATACTTTCAGGGACATGGTTTTTCCTCTGTAGTAAAAGGATCATGGTGGCTGCCCCTGTTTTAACTATTGTTTCTTTTGGCAGATGCGTGCGCTCAGGATACATGCACGGCTTGACCAAATCTTTGATGCTCCTGCTGCTGTGAGGGAGGTTTTGATCAGCCAATGTGGCCTTGACCGTTCTGTATGCTTACTGTCCCTCATGATCGAGTATTCTGAACGTTATTGTCTACTCAAGGATATTAAGCAGTTATTGATATAATGTCTATAACTAATGTTGCGTGTCACTACTACTTTCAGCTCTCGATTTATTGACATCCTCTCGATTCTTTTCAGTACATCGGTACAGAGGAAACTGACCAGAGGGCAGATGAGGTTGAAAAGTTGGGAATACTTGACTTTTGGACTCCTGCTAATCACTACAGTTGGTCCAGATCTAGATATGGTCATCATGTCTCTGCTAGTGTGGAGCCAGTTTCTAGATCCAGGCTTCTTTTATGCGGTAAGCTTGTGCTACCTGTGCTTTGTTGTTTCTCTTCTATATGTATGCAGTTCAGACAGCAGCTTAGACTATTTTGTTGTTTTTTGTTGGTTGCAGGTTCAGATAATTCAGAAATTGACCGTCTTATGACCAGCAAAGACGAGCTGGAACAGACAATTTCTGAATTAGATAGAAGTTTCAGAACACTTCAGCTTGAGCTGAGCAAAATTGAAAATGAAGCAGCTAGATGTCGCAAACAGCGGGTACTCTTGAGAGGAGCAGAATCGGTTTTTTATTATTCTTTTTATAACTTTTTGGCAGTGAACATTGAGTACTATGTTCTTGTACGGATTGTGCAGGAGGAAATTATCACCAGGGCGCAGTTTGAGATAAAAAAGCGGAGAGACATGGAAAACCGCATAAGTAAGTATCTCTCCGTACGTACTTCGTGTTCTTGGTCTGGAAATGTACATACTCATGTATAGCCTTCGTATGGTTCATTATGCTCTAGACCAGAAGAGGACAAGATTGAAGTCAATTGAAGAGGAGGGCGATGTCGATAGTCAGATGGCAAGCCTTGCTAATCAAGCTGCAAATTTAAATGCCAAGCGGCTCAAAAATGCAATGGAAACTAAGGTGAGAGTTTCTGTCTTTATTATTTTTCTTTTAGCTGATTCACTAGCGGCAGGTCTATGGAGTTGAATGAAAATTGGTTTCACACTATTCTAATCCCTGCTTTCTTCGGCCTCTTTTCAGGATTTGCTCATAGAAGCTCTTTCACACAAATGGAGTTATGCTGAAAAACACCTATGTTGTATTGAAATTGATGCAAAGGTAGTTATTCTTTGTCTTTAGCTGAATATAGTTGTTTGCTTTTAAACGTATATTATACCTCAAGAGATGTCACCTTCTTTTGGAAAATCATACATGATAGCTTGTTGGCTTCATTTTTTTTGAGCCCTCCTTTTGTAATTACTGCCAATTCGCTGGTGGTATATCAGTAACTTTATTATATTGACTAGCACTTAGGTTAGACGACCTGACCATAAATTATGTTCAGGGATATGATCTTTCAAGATGAAAAGGTGAGCTTTCAAGATAAAAAAGTGAGTTTAACATTTTGAAATAGCAAGTTGTTTTATAAAGCTTATATCAAATTTTGAAAGCTCACATTTTACTGTAAAAGATTGTCTTGCCCAATTGTATGTGTATTATATTATAAATCTTCTTATTAAAAGAATTTCCTAAAGAGACTTCGTTCTTGCATTTGTGGGCTTGTCCGTATCCTCTTTAATGTGTGGGAGTTGCCCCATGAGTTTCTTTTCATTTAGATATTTTATTTCCTACCCCAAGAAGGAAAATAAGCTTGATCAACTTGAGTTATAATCGCTTAACTGGAAGGACTAAGGAGTAAGAGGTAAAAAGTTGTTGCCTTTGCAGAAAGGCACAAGTAAATTTTGATGGTCATGTGATGAGTTTGATGTGCCTTTGACTTTTAACTTGTGATTGTTCCCATAAATTGTCATATTTGTTTGCTTACTCTTCAATTTTGAGCTCTCAAGTATCCACAAATTAAGAGATGAGGAGAATGTGAACTTCATTAGGACATAGTAACGATAACTTGTGATCAGTGATACATCGTGTAGAAGACTAATTTCTAAGAGCAAATGAGGAGTATAAAAATTTGTCAAGGAAACAATTGCGTCTTGAGGTGGACAAGGTTTGAGCTTTTGGCCTGAGCCCTGAAGTCCTTTACTGCTTATGCTATGTTCCA
Organism: Corrigiola litoralis; assembly: GCA_901111285.1. NCBI lineage: Eukaryota > Viridiplantae > Streptophyta > Magnoliopsida > Caryophyllales > Caryophyllaceae > Corrigiola > Corrigiola litoralis. Next base: position 29,032 of record CAAKMY010058604.1, read on the forward strand.
GACCGTGATTAAAATGTGCTATTCTGGAATGGTCTTGTAGAGAATTAAGAGATTTTTTTTTCTTCAATCCTAATTTTTTGGTCAAGAAATATGGTTGAGACAATTGATTTTCGTGATGAGCCATAGAGTATAGTTGAAGTGCTAAATCTTTGTTGTCTTTTTTTTTTTCCACACCCAATTACGGGAAACACTTCTTTCTTTCCCAGTCATTTAATACGCAAGCCTACTTCATTATTTGATGTATTAATGATATCTGCTTAAGATTCGAGAGTCTGAAGTGGAAATCAAGCAGCAAGAGAGGTGGGCTATGCAAGCAACCTTGCAGTTGCAGCAATGTGAGTGCGACTTACTCTTTTTTTATATAGCTTGTTATCATTGGTACTTAGTATCTCTCGTTTTCCTCTCTTTTTTTTCTGTTTGAAATTAACCCCTGGAGTAGGTAATTTTAATAAAATTACTTTTGTTCTTATTTAACAGCCTCCCTAAAGAACAATTTTTTCATGAATGTATCGATTTTTTATTTTTGAAGAAATTGTTTTTTTGTAGGTAAAGACATTTATAGTAGTTGTTTCGAATCGTGTTTGATTTGGTTTTTGCAGTAATCGTAAGAGTTAAGAGATCTATTTGCACTGAATCTTCATGGAGGTCATTTGTCCTTGCCTGGGAACATCTGGAGTTCAAAAGTTTTAAGAAGCTTTGAAATCTTCCCTCTAGATTTGACATTTACCTTTCGCTTCTTTACGTTCTTGTGCCTCTATATTTTGACAGTTGTTTCGTTTCTAGCAATCTCTCTTTGGTCTAAAAAATGTAAATAAAGTCAGATATATACTATAGTCACTGATAGGTATGGATTTGATGTTTTTTATCTGTATATGCCTACATACCCGTGGAATGATTATCAATCTGCCCATGTATGCATTATATCTGCTGACTGCTTCTTACTTTACCTTGTTGAATCCAACTTCTCTCTTCTATTTTTTCGATTGATTATGATTCTAGCTTGATATAATTGTTTTTGGACATTCTTCCTTTCCTGATTAGGTAACAAAGAAGTGGAACGCCGCAAGGAGCTGCTTCAAGATGCCAAGAAACACGCAGAAGGTGTTGTGAGGCTCACTTCTGAGATTAAGGATGCTTTTGCTGAGGTCTGTTTCCTAGTGTTGATGAATTCTCCAGTAGATCTCGCAGCATTTAGCATAATTTTTCAGATTACATTTCAACTCTAGCTTCATGCACGGCTGTCCTAGTTTGCATTTAATCGGTGTCTATGAGTGTACCTTATGTCCTAAGATTTAGTTTACAAGCTAGTTTTCTCAAGAACTTGATACAGTGGCGGAATCAAGAAGGCTATTTCTTTTTTTACCGGTACAGACTAATCAAATTTGTTTGCTGTGCTGCATGAAACTTCGGCTGTCAAGTTTGTTGTGTGTTTTAGTCTACTCTTTAAGCCTTTGCTTTTTTTTTTTTCTATTTCCTTTTGTCCTCTGTTGTCTTTTTCTTTTTTCAATTATCCCAAAAAACCCTTTGTGGCCAACCTGCTTTTTTTTCCTTCAGTACTTATATTCCTAAAGATCTATATAAGTACTTACACTTACATCTTTACTTATTAGGAAAATGAATTGCCATCTGGGTAAAGAATATACCCCTTTTCTTGGCATTTAGCTTCTGGGCAGTCTGTTGTGTAAAAGATGCCAATTCTCTTAAGCACTTCAAAGTGATAATTGCTTGAGCTTGAATTGTACCTATGTCTAGGATTATAACATTGATAGTCTTTACTGAAGGAAAGGTGTTTTGTTTGAAATTACTCATGCACGATTTCCTTTGTGTCCAGATGCCTACAACTATTGAGGAACTTCAGGCTGCCATTCAAGATAATTTGGCGCAAGCTAGTTCCATTTGTCTTCTGAATCAAAACGTTTTGGCAGAATATGAAATGCGAGAGAGGAAGGTAATGTCTACCATCTGACATCTTGACCGTTCATCTGGTTTCGGTTAATTTCAGGAAGTGTTTAATGCACTTGCAGATTGAAGCCTTGACAAAAACACTCCAAGAAGAGGAAAAGGAACTGACAAAAGCACTTGCTGAAATAGATGCCTTAAAGGTAATTGCCTTTGCTCTAAAAAAGTGATGGGACTTCTCTATTTATGCTATCGGACATTGAAACCTGACACTCCATATTTTTTATCTGTCGGTGCTGTTGTTTTGATGGAGATCTTCTCCACACTACAAACATACGTAGTAATTAATTTTTCTTAAACTACTTCCACAAATGTAGCATAACTTAAGGGAGTTCTTTATACATAAATTACTAGTTTCTTTAACCTAATATTATGCACTAGTTGTGTCAAGCATAAAAACTCGTAGTCTAAATTGTGTTCTGTTGACTGCAGGCTACTTGGCTTCCAACGTTGCGGAATCTTGTTTCACAGATTAATGTAACATTTGGTCGTAACTTCCAACAAATGGCAGTTGCTGGAGAAGTGTCATTAGGTATCAATTGTGATTTATGCATTTGCAATCAGATATTGACGACAGTTTGATAAATCTGCTTATTATTGGTAGATGAGCACGACATGGATTTTGGTGCATATGGTGTAGTTATTAAAGTAAAGTTCAGGTAACTCATTTCCGATCCTTACAACTTGTTTGGCTTCTTACAATTTAAGCCACTATTTTTATCCCTATGACTTATGAGTCTTGAGGTCGGGTATTTCTTGGTCTATGCAAGGCTCCAACGGTTTCTGAATGATTAGCTAGCAGAGTTGGATTAAAAAGGAGCCTGATGGTGCAGCGCATTTGAGAATATTAGTCCCCTGAAAGCCCTTACAGCTCGTTCCTGAAGAGACATAGGTGGCCACTTGATCCCTAAGGCTAACTACTTTGGGCAGACATCGTAAAAATCCTTCTTAGCCGGATACATCATAAACTTTTCAGAAAAATGTTGCGGGAAAGCTTTTTCTTTACTTTAATCTGAACTGGACCTGCCTTTTTCCTCCTAATGATCTACACAGCAGGAGCAGGACAAATTCAATTCTAACCTTGAATCCCAAACAATGACCTTGTAACTGCTGTGTAACTGAACAGTGAAGTAATAAATGCTCAGCTGTAACACTGCTAAGGGAACATTTCAACATCTGAAAGAGCGGTTTAGGTCACCTTGTTATGATGAGCAGTTCGTTTCTGTTTTGTTCAAAATTAGTGTTTAATTGAAGACTTTCACTGTAGAAGGAACATTTTTTTTGGACGCCTTCCTATCTTGACAACATTTTTCTATGTAGGACATTCATTGGGAGTCGTAGTTTTGGTGCTTATTGTGTTATTGTTTTTTACTTCAAAAACCTGATAGACAGCAACCATCTCCAAACCACCAAGAAATGACAAGAATGAGTTCTAATATTGACCCCAATTTCTTTAGCCATGAGAGTTACATCTTGTTTCCGGGAAACAATTTCAGATGTTGCCTTTGTGTATCGAAATTAAAGTTGTTACTCTTAGTTTATAAAATGTTATTAGAAAACAGGGGATATAACAACCTGAATCACCCAGAGATGTTTGAGTCAAGATAAGTAGAAAACTAGTCTGGGAAGAATTTTCTTTTAGTTTTTCAAGTTCTGTGTTCTGTTTCCAGATATTTTTATATTCTTTTCAGAATTCTATTCAGCATGCAACTGAGATATATGCTCAGTTTTGATGTCTGTCTGACTCCTGGTGCTGTTTAGGCAAGCTGGGCAACTTCAGGTCCTTAGCGCCCATCATCAATCTGGAGGGGTAATGCACATAACCTATTGCTTCTCTGGGCACTGCATCTGGATCACTCTATCTTAATGGCACTGTTTGTTTGTGTAGGAGCGTTCAGTTTCAACCATATTGTACCTCGTGTCCCTGCAAGATCTTACAACCTGCCCATTTAGAGTTGTTGATGAAATTAACCAAGGTAATATCGTTGGCAATTTGTTTTCAGTATTAACGGCAAATGAATAGCTTTTTATTTGGTCTTGATTTATACCCAGGAATGGACCCGATCAATGAGAGAAAGATGTTTCAGCAGCTGGTGACAGCTGCTAGTCAGCCAAATACACCACAGTAAGAATATTGTTTTTGCTCCAAATTTCTTTTCTGACGTGATTCTAGAGTTATTGATTTTTTTTACAAGAGCGGTTCTGAGGGTTGTATCACAAAAAGAAATTTGATTTTAAGATAATTCTTTCAACAATACCCAGTGGGGATCTTGCCTAGGTAGACGTATAGTAAGCTTCATTATTTTATCACAGATTGAAAGTTTGCTGAGGTAGACAAAGAAAAGTAGGAGCTCCGTTGTTCTTGTTTAAGCTCAATGGGCATACGGCCATGGCTCATTGTCTAGTTGTTTATCTGTTGTTCCTTTTCAGGTGCTTTTTGCTTACGCCAAAGTTGCTACCAGACTTAGATTACAGTGAAGCATGTAGCATCCTGAATATCATGAATGGGCCATGGATTGAGGAGGCTGCTAAATGTAGGTGTCCTCTGTGAAGAACAGTGTTATATCAGTTTCTTTCATGACTTGAATACAGGAGCTAATGGACTTTCTTTTTGTTTTCTTTTGCATTTAGTGTGGAAAAATGGTGAATCATGGGGTTCCGTCATCAGACAATTGGGCCAAAGTCAATGCTGAAGATCTTCGGATTCATTGTGACCGTACATTAATTGAGTTCAACTCTTTTTTACTTTTATTTTTCTTCTAGGTTTTCCTTTTGCATATTAGTACTCCTGTTGTATGAAGGCACTAGTTTCAGTGTGAACACCATGGAACATGGCACATATTGTATAATTTTGTACATGTATTATGCTGCTGGGTACCACAACTTCTGAATTTGTTTGTTCTTTGCATTTATATTCTTTACATATGCTTTTCGAGTGTATACTACAAATTTATAAATGGGGGATTTTTCAGTAGTTTGAATTTTGGACTGCAAAAAGTGAGCTCGGTCGGAAAAGTTTCAAAAGAAACTTAGCTGTGGATATTTTCAGAGGCATTTATTAAGTAGGATTAGAGAGTAGGGTTGGAATTATTCACGGCAGTTTCGGTTCTGTAATTTTGGCTACAATTATGGTCATTCTTGTTCAAAAATGATTGAGGGAGGAAAAGATTTGTTCCTTTGCTTATTGCCTTTGTTGCCTGATCATACCTGAAATTGCGCCCAAAAATGATTTAATTTGTTAATTTCTTAATAATAATTGCTCAAGAAAATAGTTTGATTCGAAGGTTTCTTTTTGATTTCCAAAATCACATATGTTTCATTAGTATCAATGATAGTCTTCACTCATCCATGAATATGATGCTTTATAAGACATGATAGTTGAGTCGGATGTAATTATGCAGGTGTGTCTACTAACTATTTGCATGAAACTTTGTTTCAGGATATCGTTTTGGTAGAATATGTAGTGTATATTGAGTAGATTATTCATCCTTGTCCGAGAAATGGACAATTGTGGTGGTTATATGTTCATGGGCCAATGATGATGGAGTCCAACAACAATCTTTAATTCGTTCTTTTTTTACCTGACCTCTATTGATTGATATATTAAAGGGCTTTGTTTTGGTTTGACAGTTCTCAAGATTGAATTTGGTTTTGTGATTTTAAAATATGGATGGCTGCACGACGCGAAATTCATCATTCTCCTTGAAAAAAATGGGACTCTTGCACAACATGAAAAGCTACACAGGTCATAAACATGCATATATATTCAACTCAAGGTCCAGAACTAACATACACATCACTGCCAATTAAAAAAAAAAACTAAGATATGCACCACTGCGCACTTAACAAGTATCAAGCTACAAAATACAACGTTCTGTCATTCTGGTTTTGAAGAACACCGTGTTTGCTGCTTTGCATCATATTCAATACCTCCCCAATTTATCTAGCTTGGGCTGCTGCTCTTCGACATTCCAGAATCACTGAACCGCCACAGGATATTGAAGAAGGTGAAGCAAAAAAGGTCGAGAAACAAAATTTACATGCGGCTGACTATGCATTTGATGGAAGCTTGTAATCAAGCATCTCTCTAACGTTTAACCGGATAGAAGGTCCCATCGACGAGCTTACATGAGCACTTTTCCAGTATATCCCCTTCGCCCCAGATGGCTTGTTGGCCTCCACAGATTTCTGGTACACAGGGATCAGAAGTTGAAAATAACGCAAAGGGTCCTGGTGAAGTCTATAGAAAACTGAAAAAGGATGAAGGACATACAATTGTAGCAAGCAGGTTTACTACGAGATCCTCTTCTTCGAAGTTCACTTTTCCAAAGGGAATGTGGACAATCCCAGTTTTATCAGCCCTATACTCCACCTTCCCTTTCTTGAATTCCTCTATTGCCTGAAAGGTCACGGAAGAAAGCAAATCAGACTCGTTTTAACCAATTAGGATGTAGATAAGTCTCTCTGCCTTCGCATATCCTAAACTCTTAAAATCCAAGATAGCAACGGTCAAAACATCCTTCTGTTCTCCAGGTTTTTCCTATCTGTTCTGCTGTATAAATATCTGCCAGACTAATGTATTGCTAATTTGCTATGCCTCCAAGATGCATTTGACCTTACCTGACGTATGTTTGGCGTGACAGTACCAGCTTTTGGGTTCGGCATGAGTCCTCGTGGCCCTAAAATTCTTCCTACAGCAGCAACCTGCAAATACGAAGTAAATTTTTAGTTTGGATTAGCCAGGTATAGCATGAAAGTTGGATGCAACATGAATAAAGCACAGAAGCCCAGGCATATTTAGGATCTTATCTCTGGAATTCTACAATCCAACTGTCGAACTCAAACAACCTATCAACATCCGCAAACTATCCACAATGACAATTCCAGCCAGTTCCAACTTCCATGAGCTCTGATACAGTTCCAGACAGATCCAACCGTCTAGCACTCTAGCCTATAGGTCAGTCTACAGATGACGCCATTCCAGCTCAAGATGTCTTTGTTACTTTGGAAGTCTTCCCAACAACTTAACTGGTAGTTACAAACTAAATATGAAGGTTTCAATTGTATCGATTGCATTTCAATCCAATTATCAAACGTCAAACAATCACGTAAAAAATGGCAGTGCAATATACTTCAGCAATATAACACAACTCATTCAGATGGGATATTGATATCAGTAACCAAACTCCAGGACTCTTGACTGGGAAATTGAGCACAGCAAAAGGACTGATAAGTTGTTAACAAATAATGGAGACTCCTGACACACCTTAGGCATCATGTCTGGAGTGGCAATTAATTTATCAAAGTCCATGAAACCCCCCTTTATCTGAGCTATCAAATCCTCACCACCAACTATATCTGCCCCTGCAGCATTGGCTTCATCAACCTTGTCACCTGCAAATTTCAATTTTTGGGATAAGCTACAACACTCGTGTTTTATCAGAAGTATATTGCTTGCACGAAAATAATTTCAACATGTATTCAAAGCTAACTGGCAGCCTCTTTTTTTTTTTTTTTTTCGAAAAATAGCAAACTAAAAAAGTTGCTCAAGGGAGGATGTTTGGAGTCTTATATGGTTATATCTCATCATCTCATGGATAACAACCAGACCACAGACAATCAAAGAACTAATGAGAAACAACATTATCTGTCCTACCATCTGTGGGAGTCTAAAACAAGTGCCCTTCTGCAAAATGTGAATTATCTCTTTCTTGCAACTTTTCAATGGTTATATCTCTTATATCTCTTTCTTGCCATCGCCTTGTTCCCGATGAAACCTTTTACAATTTATCCATATCTATTTGTAAATATATATGACAATTGACGTTCATAAGGGCTTTCAGATTTATAGCATACCCAACCACACAAGTATGAACTATCAACTGTAGAATTCTTGGAAGAGGACAAAAGCCAGGTGTCAAGAAAATGCTATTTCGAATCGAATGCAAATCACATCAAATCAGCAGGTGTCTTCCAGCATTTTACGAAAATTCTTACCTTGGGCTAGAACAGCTACTTTGACCGTCTGACCAGTTCCCTTGGGCAAATTCACCTACATAATATTACCTTTTAGCATTAAGACTCCATAATGTACATAATATCCTCCTCCCACCCCCAACACAAAACAAAAAGAAGAGAGGCTAGTTCCCAGGAAGGAGTATAAAAAAATTCCATGAAAACTTACAGTTGCTCTCAGCTGTTGATCATTGTATTTAGGATCAATATTCAAACGGAAATGAACTTCTGCAGTTTCTACAAACTTTGTGGTTGACATTTTCTTCATCAATGACACTGCTGTCTTCAAGTCATATTCTTGTTTAATTTCTCTAAACTTTTGAATCTCCAAGAATCTCTTCGACCTCGTCTGCCAATTTATGGAACTTTAGTATACGAACAGTATAAGTCTTATAACAGATTGACACACCAATCAAGCTTTGCTAAGAATCCCTTCTCTATCATGTATAGAACACATAATTTCTCAACTTATAGACTTCCTCAACTTCAAAAAAGAATAATAGGCTAATCAACATCAGCAAAAGCATCTCTATTCTCCCTAAACCAGATTACAAACATTATTGCAAACCATGACAAGCCCCTTAATTGTGCCTCTTCTTGGTTCTCACACACAAAGTGTATTACCATAACCCAACAGCACACATATCATAGACTTACAAACAGTATAAAACCAAACCTAGGTCTCAATATCCTAACACACAAAGATTCAACTACAATGCAAAACTGATGAAACAAAAAGTATCAATAAATGAACCCTCTTTCACAACCACCAAATAATACCAATCAATACCCAATAATTCATACAAAACAACAACAACATTCCATTACCCCAATGCCTTCAAAGAGGCTCCCACGCAAACAGGCAGGGGGGGGGGGGAGGCAGGTGAACGCAACCTTGCCTCTATAATAACTAAGAACTATTACAGAGAGGACGTGTCCATTTGACTCTTGGGATGAAGTGCGTTGAGTTATTTATTTATTGTGGCGTATCTAATATTGGAAATTTGGGGTGCAATTCTACAACTTGTATAAAATTTCTACCTTTCTTTTTTCTACTTTTTCTACCATATTTTAACACTTTATAAAAAAATGGGGGTGTAGTTGCTACCCCTTTGTTACCTTCCCCCCATCCGCCCCAAGCATTGACCATCTACGACTCCATTATAATAGAAAGGCACAGGGTATTATGGGCCAATTTTTGATATACTTTAGTTCCACTTAAAGAAATAAAAATTAAGGACAAAATTGGGAATAAGTGAATGTATAAAACTCATACAAAAATGATTCAAAAACACTGCAACACAACATGATAAAACAAAATATACCAATGCTTGAACTCCCTTCTCACAACCACCAAAAACATCTCATACTCCTAAACATTCAAGCATTATAATTCACAATTCAGCAAAACTTTATACCAACCAACACCCAATCATTCAAACAAAATATACAACAAAATAAAGAAGAAAATGATTCAAAAACAATGCAACACTTACATGATCAATCAAAATGAATCAATAATTGAACTTTACACCATCAAATTGTATCAATAATTGAACTTTATACCATCAATAATCCTATCCACAACAATTCAAGCTCTATAATCCACAATTCAACCAAAACTTTACACCAATCAACACCCAACAACCCAAACACAATTCACAACGAAACTAAGAACAAATTACAGAAACAATAAAGATGAGCAAAGATATATATACTCTGTCTCTCTTCAAAGGCAAGGCAGCTTTGCCAGTCTTAGGCTTAGTCCTAGTCACAGTTGCAACAGCAGAAGCAGCAGAAGTCTCCTCATCTTCCTCAACATCTTCTGCCAGCTCAGCTTCAGCAGCCACAGCTGCAACCACACTGAAAGAAGCAAACTTCTGGTGTTTCTGAGTGATAAAGTTTGCAGCTTTTGGGTGTGTTCTGGTGTTGAGGATAAGTGGGTAGAGTGCAGAATTCAGGAAAAGGGGTTGATGGGTTTTCAAGGAAGTGGGAAAGGTGGAGTCTTGGAAGGTGGAGGATGTGGCATATGTTAGTGTTAGAGATGGTGGTGCTGCTGTTGATGCCATTGTGTTGTTACACAGACTGTGCAACTGTTGAACAGTGGTAACTGTTATGGCAGCAAAATGATGATATGATATGATTGTTTGGATATCCAAATCAAAAGATAAGGGACAGTTTTGTGTTGAGAGTGAAGGGAGATGAGGAGGAGAGGTACACACTTGTTGGACTGCAGTTTGTGTTGGTTGGGCCTACTATGGAAAGTGTTGTTGTTTGGATTGTGTGTCTGCTGGGCTTGTAGGTGCATGGTCCATGATTTTCTGTGTCCTTTCTTTATTTTTAAGGTGAAAAGAGTTGGGTAATGGGGGGGTATTGTACTATTGTGGAAGGATAATGTTAAATCTTTAAATTTATCAGGGAGTAAAAGACAATTAGGTAGACTGGTAAAGTGGTAAGGTGTGTGAAATAGAAATGGTTCGTGGTATTTGCTTTACCATTTACTCTCATATACATAAAAGTTTTATGCAAATAACGTAAATTTGGAAAGGAAAGGCCACAATACATATTTTGAGAAGGGGTTATTGGATTAGAGAATAAGTTTATTGTTGTTGTTGTTGTTGAGGTTGTGGTGGTGGTGTATTCTTTGAGGGCAATTAGCTTTGGGTGTAGGGTGGGGTAGACAATATGTGTAAGTTTATGGTCTTTTCATCTCAATGCTTCATTTAAAGGTCAAACTATGTAGTATGAACATATGTAAAAACCATGACTAAAATATTTCGTATAAATTGTTATAACTGATTTGCGAAGTTAGAATTACAAATGTTAGGAGTTCAGACCATGATCTCTTGTAGTTAACTTGAATTCCAATAGTTGTGTACCAAAAAACTTGGATTCCAATAGTCATCACTGACAGTATCATGTTCTAATATGTCTATATACGAGCTAAATAAAGTGTAATGCTTCTGAGTTTTGAGAAACGCCTAGCAAAACAACTATATCTATGCTCATCCTACGATCATATTACTTCAGTACCTGTGGCTGCGAGAGTGTGAGAGGCACCTTTTAATTATGATGCGACTTTAGAATATGATGTTCTAATTGCCGTTGTCCATCAAATAAGAAAACGACTTTTGTCCTGATCATCGAGGTAGCAAGTATTTTCCTTGATGAAGTCTACCATTACTATTCTTAAGCTGGAAGTCATAGTCTCATGGTAGTGAAAGATATGGAGGCAGGTAAATAAGGTAATAACTAACTCTACTGTCACATTTGAAAGCAGCTCAAATACAGCATAAACTCCACTACTACACTACAAGTTGGACTGACGACTTGTTTGTTTGGGTATTGTTGATTACGTGCCACACTTTGAAGCTAACAGGATGCTCTTTTCACCATCATATCATCCACACCTTCCTTTGCTTCTCATCACTTACAAACACTCTACTGTCTGTAATCGCAACAACACTCAGCTCAGCAAGTTGCTAAGCTGAGAGAGATGGCCATTGTTGCTTTCTCTCATCTTCCTACACACATTTATTCCTCCTTTCTTTCTCCTCCTTGTCTACACACTAGTTTTCCAGCCATCAAGCTGACCAACCTACCAAAAACTCATCTTTCTGCAAAATTCACATTGACGCAAGGCAAAAGACTCCATCTTCCATCAACTCAGATATTCTCAGGCGGTGGGAATGGCGGGGGAGGTGGCGGGTTGAGTGGTGGAGGTGGTGGCAGCGGCGGCGGGGATGAAGATGATGCAGGGGAAAAAAACAAGGCAGAGGCAATTCTGGCCTTAGCAGAGGTAGGTAGGTCATTGGATAGCTTGCCTAAGGACTTGTATGCTGCTGTTGAGGCAGGCCAGATACCGGGGTCGATTCTGCGGCGATACTTTGAGCTTGAGAAGTCGCCTGTTTTCAGGTGGTTGCTTCAGTTTGGTGGCTTTAAGGAGCGGTTGCTTGCTGATGATCTTTTCTTGACTAAAGTTGGAATAGAGTGTGGCATTGGGATTTTTACTAAGGTTTGCAATTTAGTAGTTTTTTTGTTAGTTTCTTTAGCTTGTGCAAGTTTTGATATGGGTTTTAGTTGATTTGTCTCATGGAAGTGAAAGTTGAAATGATTCAAAGATGATCCAGTGGTTAGGAGTAAATGATCAGACCTTTGTTATGTTTGAAAATTTGATAATGATCCTTCCAAGGTGTTAACTTTTTTGTTTCGTGATTGTAGAAAAGTATGCATCAGACCTTAGGGACTGTAATAGCCAATCTTATTCACATAGCCCCTGGAAGTTAATACTGTTTGCCATCCACACTTTTGTACAAATTGAAAGTATGTGGAGTTTAGCTTAGTACACTATATGAATTAGCTAGCTATTTTAAGCTACTTAAGCATGATCAACTTGCACTTGTATGCGTGAGACACCTTAGTTTATAGCTAGACAATTTCATTAGCTCAACTGTAGTGAGCTTGTTATTGAAAAGGTAATAATGAAAGTGCGATGACTAAGAACGGGTATTAGCCCTCACATTAGTCGTAAGTGGACCATGACTATTCATCATCGGGATATGGCTGTAAAAGAATACATATTATCCTAGTCACCACTGAAGTCAATGCATCAGTTTATGGCTTTCTGAATCTTTAAGCATCGCTTAAATAGTCAGCTTAACAACCGTTTTCTGTAGCTTTTTATGTACTATAACAATCTTCCAGCACTCTTTTGTATTCTACTGTTGTCCTTATTGGTTGTATATATTAACCACATGTTTGACTTTTCAGTTAGAAATTAGATCTACCTTGTGATATCTCTGGCTTCCCTGTTAAATCCTGTGGGTATTGCAGCTGGATTGGCTGCAATTCAATAGAAGTATTACTAGTATAGAGTATAGTACTGACATAGTTTTGCTTTAACTGGTCTTCAGAGTGCTGCTGAGTTGGAGAAACGGAAAGAAAATTTTAGCAAGGAGCTGGACTTTGTCACGGCTGATGTGGTATGAAGTTAAATGTGATTTCTACATATCCTGTTTTCCACTTTGAGAGCTGCTTAGTACGGAGTATATGACAGTGAATTGCAATTCTGCTTTGCTGTTAGATAATGGCTCTAGTTGCAGATTTCATGCTTGTCTGGCTTCCTGCACCTACCATCCCCCTTCGACCAGCTCTCACTATCAGTGTCGGGCCTGTGGCCAGGTTTTTCTATGGCTGTCCTGACAATGCATTCCAGGTTCTAACCATTTGCTAATGCTCAACTTTTCTGACAAAAAGACAAAGGTCAGACTGATCTGAATTCTACTTCAGGTTGCTGTGGCAGGAACAACATACTCTTTGTTGCAAAGATTTGGTGCTTTAGTGGTGTGTTGTCAATTCTTCTTACATTACTATAAATTTTCAATTTTGCAACTGTGCTCAGAACATGTCCTGAATTCCATAGTTTGGTTTGTTTTACAGCGTAATGGAGCGAAGCTTTTCGCTGTTGGGACTAGTGCATCTGTGGTGCGTTACTTCAAAACTGATTATGGTTCTTCACTTTCGTATGTTTTTTGACGATTAGGTGTAGCCCATCCCAAGATATTTGATGCCATATTAAGCTTTGCATTCTAGTAGAACGAGATACTCTTCGCTTATTGCATTCTATTAGTGATCCGAGGGAGTTAATCTTTTTAACAGATTGGAACTGGTGTGACAAATCTGCTGATTAATGCACGGAAGGCTGTCGATAAATCGTTTTCTGCTGAAGCAGAAGATATTCCAATGCTGGCGACTAGCCTTGCTTATGGCACATATATGTCAGTTTCTGCCAATCTAAGGTATGTGGATAGCACAGAAACACTAAACAGCGCTACTATTTTCCATACTCACTGTGCTAAAAGTTTAACATGGTTATTAACATATGGCTTCTTTTTCGTAGGTATCAAGTGATAGCTGGTGTCATTGAACAAAGAATCCTGGAACCGTTGCTTCATCGCCAAAAGCTTCTACTCAGTGCACTCTGCTTCATAGTTCGGACAGGGAACACATTTTTGGGTTCATTGATGTAAAATCCCCACTTAAAACTTTCTTGAACTTCAATCCTATTTGTAGATACTGTGTTAATTGTGCTTCGTTGGCTTCGGTGGCAGGTGGGTGGATTTTGCTCGTTTGATCGGAGTTCAAAGGACACGAGAATAACATCCAACTATGGTTCATTTTGATCTTTGTCCATGGCTGCCTTTTGCATAGATGTTTTTCTACTAATGTAAATGTAGGCTGCACATACAAGTGCTGTTAGGTCATTCCACTGTCGCAAAGTGCCCCATTCTTTAGTTGAATGTTATGCTATGAACTTATGTGAGCTATGATTGTTATGCAGCTGTAAACACACATGCATCAGGACAATCTGCCGATGAGCTTACCAAATGTTATCGAGCTTCTACCAATGAGTTTCTTGCGCTTCGTTGAACTATCAGAACTGAACACCTCCCAAAGTCCCCTCAATGGCATTGCCATATGCTACAATTATGCTCCATTATATCCTAGGAGCATGCTCGGTCACTTTCAAAACATTTTCAAGAAAAACAAAAATTGACCGAAAAAGCCGGTTTTGTGGACTATAACCCACGAAAAAACCTCGTTTCGGCCCCGAAATGGAATCGGATTAAAATTGACATGAGACATTCTAAACACATATAATGAAGAATGGAACAAGAAAATTAGCAAAAAGTAGGCTAGGCATAGCCCAAACCATCAGTTTTGTCCATAATTCACATGTTCGAATCATGCGATAAACACACCGTTAACTCTATCAAGCAGAAGGAATGACATTGCCATATGCTACAATTATGCTCCAATATACCCTAGGAGCATGCTCGGTCACTTTCATAACATTTTCCACAAAACCAAAAATCGACCGAAAAAGCCGGTTTTTGTGGACTATAATCCACGAAAAAACCTCGTTTCAGCCCCGAAATAGTATGGCACGAAAATTGGCGGGAGACATCCTACACACATATAATGAAGAATGGAAGAAGAAAATTGGAAAAAAGTAGGCAAGACATAGCCCAAACCATCGGTTTTGTTCATTATTCACATGCTCGAATCGAGCGATAAACACAATGTAACTCTATCTAGAAGGAGGACTGATATTGACATATGCTACAATTATGCTCTATTATACCCTAGGAGCATGCTCGGTCACTTTCAAAACATTTTCAAGAAAATAAAAAATTGACCGAAAAAGCCGGTTTTTGTGGACTATAAACTCACGAAAAAATCTCGTTTCGGCCCCGAAACAGAATCGGATGAAAAATGGCGTGAGACATTCTAAACACATATAATGAATAATGGAACAAGAAAATTAGCAAAAAGTAGGCTAGACATAGCCCAAACCATCACTTTTGTCCATTATTCACATGTTCGAATCGTGCGATAAACATACCGTGAACTCTATCAAGAAGAATGAATGACATGGCCATATGCTACAATTATGCTCTATTATACCTTAAGAGCATTCACGGTCACTTTCGTAACATTTTACGCAAAATAAAAAAACGACCGTAAAAGTCAGTTTTTGTGGACTATAGTCCACGAAAAAAACCTCGTTTCGACCCCGAAATAGAATTGGACGAAAATTGGCGGGAGACATCCTACACACATATAATGAATAATGGAAGAATTTTTTTTGCAAAAAATAGGCTAGACATAGCCCCAACCATCGGTTTTGTCCATTATTCACATGCTCGAATCGGGCGATAAACACAATGTAACTCTATCTAGAAGGAGAAATGACATTGACATATGCTACAATTATGCTCCATTATACCCTAGAAGCATGCTCGGTCATTTTCGAAACATTTTCCGGAAAACCAAAAATTGACCGAAAATGCCGATTTTTGTGTACTATAACCCACGAAAAAACCTCGTTTCGGCCCCGAAATGGAATTGGACGAAAATCGGCGGGAGACATCCTACACACATATAATAAAGAATGGAAGAAGAAAATTTGCAAAAAGTAGGCTAGACATACCCCCAATCATCGGTTTGTCCATTGTTCACATGCTCGAATCGGGCGATAAACACACCGTAACTCTATCTAGAAGGAGGAATGAAATTGACATATGCTACAATTATGCTCCATTATACCCTAAAGCATGCTCGGTCATTTTCGAAACATTTTCCGGAAAACCAAAAATTGACCGAAAAAGCCGATTTTTGTGGACTATAACCCACGAAAAAACCTCGTTTCAGCCTCGAAATGGAAGCGGACGAAAATTGGCCGGAGACATTATAAACACATATAATGAAGAATGGAACAAGAAAATTAGCAAAAAGTAGGCAAGACATAGCCCAAACCATCGGTTTTGTTCATTATTCACATGCTCGATTCGAGCGATAAACACATTCTAACTCTATCTTGAAGGAGGAATGACATTGACATATGCTTCAATTATGCTCCATTATACCCAAGGAGTATGCTCGGTCACTTTCAAAATATTTTCAAGAACATCCAAAATTGATCGAAAAAGCCGGTTTTTGTAGAGTATTATTCACGAAAAAACCTCGTTTCGGCCCCGAAATGGAATTGGACGAAAATTGGTAGGAGATATCCTACACACATATACTGAAAAAATAGAAAGAAGAAAATTGGCAAAATATAGTTTAGGCATAGCTATTCATTATTAATTCACATGATTGAATCGAGCTATAAACATACTCAAACTCTATCAAAAAAACATGCTCGGTCGCTTTCGGGAACATTTTCCAGAAAAGCAAAATCGACCAAAAAAAAAAGGTTTTTGTGGATGAAACCCAACACCAAGTTGAGCAAACTGTAAACAACAAAAAAGAAGGGGAGTGACAAATGATGAGACCGGCCACTCCCGGCAGTTCGGCCGGCGCCGGCGAGAAAAGACGGCGGGGGGCGAGCATAGAATCATTAGACAGAGACATCCTTTGTATCATCTTTGCTTTCCTTGATTTCTTTGACCTCGTACGCTGCTCTGCTGTCTGCAAATCATGGTCATCTTTTCTACGCTTCTCCTCATTTATTTTGTTGTTTAGTCGTTTGATAATTCAATGACTATCCTTTTGATACACTTTCATACACTTTTGCTGCTTTCTTTATTGTTGGTGAGCTATGAAGTGTGGTGGATTACATCATTTTTTGTTTAATTGTATGTGAAGTTGATTGCTTTTGTTTATTTCAACAGAAAGAGCTGCTTTTTTATATTGGAAAAATAACGGTTTTTGTTAATTTTAGCTCATTTTACTACAAAGATAAGACTTTTTATCATAAATTAGCAGACTAGTGAAATTTGGTGATGTGGGTATTGTGTATTGCAGCTGCAGGTGCTGATTTTGTGACATAGATATGAATGTTAATAGTTTGAACTGTCAAGACAGCCTTTTTCTGGGAGGATTCTAGTAGTCTATGTGATTTGATGTTTTCTACCCAAGTAGCATTGTCAAGAGCTTGAGAGTGATAACCTGGTTCCTCTATATGATTATTCTAAGAACTCGGACGAGATTATAAATGTGTAATTGTCCTGTTGGTGTGTGTTTTCTACCCAAGTGGTATTGCCAAGAACTTGACAGGGAGATTCTGGTTCCTTTATATGCTTATCTCAAGATTTCGGACGGGATGTGTAATTGTCCTATTGGTATTCACCAAAGTGTTTTCAAGGTCGGGCTGGACATTGTTTTGGGGTTATGTTCCTTTCTAGCTGCCTGGGAGTCAAATTAAAAAGTTGTATTCGAATGTCTGACATTAGTTGCCAGGTGTGGAATGTAGTGACCAAGTATTCTGATTCATAGAGTAAATCCTAGGTCTGGTTTGCATAATATGTTAGAATGATGGGAATTTCTTAGTGCTTGGTAGGCTTCTTGAGCTCCTATTGCCCTGGCTTGAGCAATCTTTTCATAGTATGTTTTTGTTTAAACACCTTTATATATGTCCTGTATGTTGTTCATTTCTAATTTATTTATACGGCTACTGAGACTGCTGTTTTTTGTTTGCTGAAGGAATTTGATAATAAATAGATGTAAATTACTGCATACGCTGTATGTGAAGAAGCAGGCCACCGATGTTGCCAACCGGTTACTTGATATGGGGAGACCATTAAACGTAGTCCTTGAGGGTCTGGCAATGCAACGCCATAGGTCTTCTCTTGTTGAAGGTTCTGTTTACATTGATCAATGGAGATGCCGTACGTCCGGGTAAAGTCATTCATCTAGTTTTTAGCAATCCCTTGATTGTTTTTATGTGGCATCATAATGATTGAGCTAAAGTGCTGCTTATTATTGGCCATGTGTTGGAGGGGACACACACCATGGAAAAGTAAACCTTGGGTTGACAAGACATTCATCTTCACATATCTGATTTTTCTCTCCAAAGGATGTCATTTCTAACCTTGTATTTATTTAGGATTGATCAATGCCGAATGAAGATGGGTTTGATTCTTACTGGTGTAGGTGACGAGGTATAATTTTGATTCAATTACTATTCACTTTCCAGGTCATTTTCTTTTATGGTCTTAGGTGAAATTTGGTAATTATCTCTGCAATGGTTAACTTGCAGATATGTTTCCCTTAAATGTTTCTTGAAATTTATCTCCACTTCACTTTTGTATTCATTTCTACACAGTTTTACAATTTCCTCCCCCTTTGTTATCTTGTCAAGGTTATCCGTCTTTGGTCGTCAGAAGATTACAAATGCTTGGAACAGTATTCTCTCTCTGGTCTGGCTCCTGTGGTTGATTTCGATTTTGATGAGAGCAAGGTAATATAGAAGTCTAAATATGCTCTCTTTTGCATTGTATTGTGACATCAGTTTCTTATTAGAGAAGCTATATAGTGACAGCATTAGTCAGTGCCAGCTGCACTAAGCTTATCAATAAAGCTATAGTCTTTCACCATATGCATTGTATCTTTTATACCATTTTCACTATCATAGAGCCCCCCCCCCCCCCCTCATGTAATCAACATTTTTGTGACCTTCCAAGGTATTGTATTTCTATAGATTGTTGGCTTGCTTGGGACCCGTATATGCATATGGAGGCGCCAGGGAAACCGGAGTATATTTCCCTCGCGCGAAAGCACCTTTCCGAAAGGCTTATGTATGAGGTATGTAGGCTGTGTCTCATTTATAAGCATTTTTTCGTGCAAGAAAAGCCATTCGTTCAACCAGAACATGCACTCTTTCATATCTATTGTAATTATTACTGCAGTGATATGTTCTCTTAGCATTGAGAGATAAATAGCCGCAATATAACGTTACTCATGCTATATGTTTAGGATTTTGTCATGCCACATTCCTGTAAAAACGCACATTTGTATAAGGACTATCGGCCAATATTGGATGCAGTCTAATTTAAGCATCTTTCCCTGAACAACTAAGAAAATTTAAAGGTAGAAATCATTTCATGGGCTGACTATTTTAAAAAAGTTGTTTTCTGTTACAAAAGAAGCTCTATTGCCTGGCAGTCTAGCACATCTTACGATATTTGCATCCAGATTCAGCTTAACAGAGTAGCCGTGTGTGACTTATGAGGATCGTCTTATTATCTATGAGGGGTTGGAATCGTCAGATCTAGAAAATAGATGGAGGTGTTCTCTTGCATTTTTCCTGTTTTCTACATTGCAAAATACATATGCTTAGAAACTGCAGGCAGGCCTATCCATCTGTGTTTTCAGCTTTCGATGCTCTGCTGATATCATGCTTATGGTCTGTTGCATTATACATGTCTGGTGGTGAAATAGAAACTATGCTTAAATGAACATACCCCATGTAAATTATCAGTTGAAAGTGGTGGGGTATATTAGTGCTTGTGAGTTACTATTTTGTGAAAGGTTTGAATGCCAGATTCAATGTGGATAAGTTGACCTTCAGAAGATTCCCATTAATGAAAGGAAAAATATAACTTGAAGCCTGTCAGATTCTGTGCTATTTTGTTAAATATGTTTCTCCAAACTACTACTTCACAGGCTCATAAATCCTTGTTTTTCCAACGCTTAATAGCATATTGTTTGTGAAGGTATATGGATCCAGAGGCTGTGGTTGGATGTGAGGATGGTGCAGTTAGGGTATTTGACATGTACAGTAAGAGCTGTTCCCAAATAATCCGGTAATTTTCTATGTACTCTGAGCTATCATTGTAAAGTTTAAAACATAGGAGGCGTATTGGCCTAAATGAGCTTCACAGATGGACTCCATTTCTTAACTTCTGGGGCTCTGATGAAGCACAGAGTTGATGATTATTACTGTTTCTAGTATCAAGTGATCTTACATTAGTTTTTAAGATACTGAGCAGAGCTGTTGCCTGTATCAAGAAGTACACATGTCCCACTGTTGTCTATTCCTTCATTGATATGAGAGTAGATTTTAGTGCTCTTGTAGTTTTAGTAGTTATATAGTCGAAGAAAAGCGTCTTGAGGGGTGATATTTATTCAGTACCAGTAGTATCCTTTAAACAAAGAACATGACTCTCCTTATTCCTAATTTCCTACTTTCTTGAGTCATTGTACGTGTGGATTGTTGAGTACATATTCTTATTTTCTGGTGTCTGTTCACATGTCAGTGGTGGTAGAAAACTCATTAGGAAAATGATCATTTTGTAATTCAAGTGGAATTCTGTATTCAATGGAGCTCTTATAGATACCTTCTTGTGTTTAGCTGATCCCTGCCTTTGAAATCTCTTTGTGATCTTGCAGGATGCATTCTGCTGCTGTAACTTGTTTAGCTCTCGGAGAGGACCAGCTGATCCTGAGTGGTTCATCTCTTGGAAGTGTGGCTTTATCTCGTGTATCATCTGGTAAAAGAGAGGCTGTACTGAAGTCAAACGATCGTACAGGTTATGATTGTGCTTCCTTTGGTATCTGCAACAGTCAAAGGATTAGTTGCTTTAAATTCTCAATTCTAAGCCATTATTAGTTGTTTATTGGTCCATTTCATGTGTGATGAAAAGGAGAAAGCTGCTCCGTAAAAGTTACTGTGAAACAAAAGATCTAGTACTCATCAATATACTGATTCTATAACTGTAGGAGTCAAATGAACATTGCCATAAAGTAAACCTCAGTAGTTCTTACTATATGATTTATGGTTTAGTCTTGTAACACATGATTTATAATGTGACCTGATGTTTGTCAGGTATAAAGACCTTGTGCTATAATCCTTCTTCTCAACTGGTATTTGCTGGATCAACTGCTGGTTATGCAGCTTGTTGGGATCTTAGGTATCAATAGAAGACAACTCTTTTCTGTCAACTGTTCTTGTTTTGCAAATCATTGTACACTGCTTGCATTTATTTATTTATTTTTCATTATTTGAATTATTGGATAATCCTACTCCCTTCCAAAGGCAGAGTTTTGCAGTTAGTATTCCATTCTGAAATATGGCCTATGACCATTTTGTAGGAAAATGCAGTTACTGTGGGAGAAACGGGTGAGCCCAAATGTTCTCTACTCAATGCAATATCTTCGAAATGACACTTCAACCTTAGTAGTTGGTGGAATAGACGGCGTTTTGCGCATTCTGGATCAGAATAGTGGTGAGGTTCTCTCAAGTTATGTAATGGATGAAAGGAAGGCTACATTAACTCCCATTAAAAACTTGTTTGGTTCTGTTGAAAGAAAAACGGTGAAGAGATTGTCAGTGGATACAGACATTAGTAACACTCATGCCACTACTCGTCCACAAATAAAGTGTTTGGCCGTGGGGATGGAAAAAGTCGTTACTACTCATAACAGCAAGTATATCAGAGTGTGGAAGTTCAATAAATGAAAACGAGGAAGCAACTGTTAGTAGAGAGGTGTCATTTATCACATTGAACCAGAAAGAAATTTGTAATATCATTTTGCAAAAGGTGCTTGTATTGTATTCATTTGGGCAACAAACACTATGTAAGATATGTTCAACTCCTTTGGGGATGTTATACAAGGCTTATGACAAAGGATTGAGGATTGATTCACTTCACTTGCGTTCTTTTGAGATTCTTTGAGGATCATAATGATTCCTACTTCCGATCTTTTCACATATTTTAACTTTTTTTATTTTGATATATTAGAGCAACTAATGTTGTAGAGGATGGGGATATATATGGACCTTAAACATGTGAGTTTTTGACTTTTGTACTGAACCTTTAAATTCTAAGATGACTTCTTAAATCTTTTGATAATATTTTCTCTATGAAAACCTCTCAGCAAAAATTCACGAATCCCTAAATCTTACCATACATTTAAACTCGGGCTGTCTTTTCCTTATCTTTATACACTAATTAAAAACTCAAAAAGAAAAAAAAAATACAATTATTGCCAAAAGAAGAAGATTGGTCACTACTTGGGAATATATTCTGTGAGCCCAACCCAAACAAATAAAACCCAACTCAAAACCCATATACTCGACTCATACGGACCCTTCATTCATTCATCATCATCTACATCTCTCTCAATTCTCCCCCAAATCAAATAAAATAAAATAAAAAACCCTAACCCTAGAAACCCTAGAAACCCTAACTCCAAATCCCACCCTCCAACCCAAAATCAAACCGAAACCCAGCTCAATTGAATCCATCCAAAATGGTATGCATCCGCAAGGCGACCGTGAACGACCTCCTCCAGATGCAGTCCTGCAACCTGCTGTGCCTCCCGGAGAACTACCAGATGAAGTACTACCTGTACCACATCCTGTCCTGGCCGCAACTCCTCTACGTGGCGGAGGACTACAACGGCAAGATCGTCGGCTACGTGCTCGCCAAGATGGAGGAGGAGTCCACCGAGTGCCACGGCCACATCACCTCCCTCGCCGTCGTCCGGACCCACCGCAAGCTCGGCCTCGCCACCAAGCTCATGACGGCCGCCCAGAGCGCCATGGAGCACGTCTACGGGGCGGACTACGTCTCGCTGCACGTCAGGAAGAGCAACCGGGCCGCCTTCCGGCTTTATACCGAGACGCTCGGGTACCGGATTCATGACGTGGAGGGGAAGTACTACGCGGATGGGGAGGATGCGTATGACATGAGGAAGCTCTTCAAGGCCAAGGAGCAGGTTGCGGTGGGCCACCAGCACCAGCATCAGCATGGGGGAGGCTGTTGTTCGGGGACCGGGGAGGTTGTAATGGGCGGGAAGGTCTACATAGGCGGGAAGGTGTTGCCGCCGGGCTGGAGGAAGGTTGAGGATTGAGGTGCTGGAAGATTGCTTCTTTCATGAGTTTGGTGCTAATTTATGATGATCATGATCATGATGATGATGATGGACACTATGTTGTGTTTGTGACGATAGATGGTTTTTTGTTTGTAATTTACTTATGGTTTAAGAGTTGGAATTTTGTGATGTGGTAATTGACATTTGGAGTTGTGGAATTATGAAATGAGTAGCTTATGGCTCAATTTTTATTTGAAATAAGTGTGCAAATGTTGTTATTTTTGTTGTTGTTGTTGTTGAATGTATTACTACTTAATTTTTATGGTTTAAGAGGCTGTTTTGTGATGTGTTATCCACATTTGGAATTGCGGAATTGTGAAATGAGTAGCTTGTGTGTGGATGTTTTTGTATTTGGGTTAAAAGGCTATATGTTTGATTTTTGTGATGGTAGAAAATTGGTAGAAAAGGTAGAAGTTTGGTTCTTTGGTAATGGTGGTAATGATGAACAATTTTTGTGTTTGTGATTTAGATGGTTTTTGTAATTTATGGTTTAAGAGTTGGATTTTTATGATGTGGTATTGACATTGGAAATGTGAAATTATGAAATGAGTTGGTTAGGCTCAATTTTTATTTGGAATGAAGTGTGAGGGTGTTTTGTTTATGGTTTTGTAATTTGTGGTTTAAGAGGCTATGTGTTGGATTGTTGTGATATTGTAGAAAAGGTAGAGAATAGTAGAAAATTGGTAGAAAATAGTAGAAAAACTAGAAGTTTGGTTCTTTGGTAATGATGGTAATGATGAACAGTATTTGTCTATTGATGGTTTTGTAATTTATGGTTTAGGAGTGGTGGTATTGACATTTGGAATGGTGGAATTCCGGAATGAGAAGGTCATGGTATCAATTTTTATTTGGAATGAAGTGTGTGGATGTTGTTCTTATCGGTGTTATTGTTGGTTGTTGATGATTGTAATGGTAGTTGTCGATGAATTTGCATTTGGAATTAGTGTGGATATGAGCTGTCGAGTGAGGTTTTGGGGAGGTAAAAATTTGGTGCTTTGATTAGTTTTCAGGGCCTTTTTTGTGTTTGTAACTATATATGGTTTTGAAATTTATGGTTTAAAAGTTGGATTTTGTGATGTGGTATTGAAATTTGGTATTTAGTAATGTGGAAATATGAAATGAGAGGGTTATGGATCAATTTTGATTTGGAATTAGTGTGTGGATATTGCTATTAGTGTTTTTTAATTATTGTTGTTGATGTAGTATTACTTTAGTTTTCTCTTGGCATGTATATGAGAGCGTGTAAGGCGTGGAGTGAGGTTGTAGGGAAGTAAAAGTTTAGTTTTTGGTAATGGTGGTAATGATGAATGCATTTTGTGTTTGTTTGTGACTAAAGATGATTTTTATTAATTGTGGTTTGAGAGTTGCGGTTTTGACCTTTGGAATTGCGGATTTCTGAAATGAGAAGGTTATGGATAAGTTTTTTATTTTGAATAAGTGTATGAATGTTGTTCTTAGTGCTCTTATGTTTATAAAAATCGTGGATGTTAGTTGTTGATCATTGTTATGGTAATTATGCATTAGTTTTCATTTGGAATTAGGGTAGATGTTGTAGTTTGTGATTTAAGAGGCTATGTTGTTTATTTTGATGTGGTATTGACATTTGAATTGTGGGATTGCTGTGAGGTTTTGGTTTGTGTTTTATGTGGAGTGATGTAATTGTGAAGGAGAATGCAAAAAGGTCTAATTATAGTGTTGGGATGGTAATCTGGGGTCTATTCATGTAGCTTAGCTTTCGGTGTGTTGGAAGGAGCAATTAACTTGTCTTCGTGGGAATTGAATAGTCTATATATCTTATGACTTGGTTGTTTTTCTACCTTCAAATCAATATTTGATAGGATTTGTGCTTTTGATACAGTCTGTTTAAGTTGGCCTTCTTAATTGTTCTACACCTCTCAAATTTAGTGTAAATATGTAATCAGTCTTTAAATCACATTCTCATGTATCTTTTGACTTTGTTCGCGAATGTTGTTTTCTACCTCTCGTAATAGTTGATAGTTGTAGAACAATCAAGGAGTCGTATTTGAGATGAGAGTATGCAACAATATATGAGGTCCTGTTTTGATTTTAAGGGCTTTATTCTTTAACACATATTCCAAAGTATTTCTGGGTTTATTAGTTTTAGCTTACTAGGCAAGACTGGAGAGGATTAATTAGTAGCTCCTTTACATTGATACTAATTCCAGTGCTACTATAGGTTTCAACATCAATCCTACTAATCATTACAAAATGATGTCAATGTCGGATGTTGTAAGTTTAGAAAATTAGCTGATTTGCCTAAAGAGTCTTAAGCAATACTTTAAAGTCTGTCATATGAGTCTACCGAACTAATTATCCAACTCTGTGGATCAAGTATAACTTGGTGAATCTTATCTGCACATTCACAGACTTCTTTAGTTATCAGCCAACTTTTACTTTTTCTTAGATTCTCAATATATAGTATAATTTACAAGCATTCTAATACAACTGAATTCACTTCTTTATTCACTTGTTGTAACATGCCGTTGCAGCATTGCATTACATTAGTAGAAATCTTCTAAAATGTTAATGGGACATATGCTGACATGGTTAAATAAAAAAGGCATTTCGGATTCCAAGAGGATCTGCTATCTCATAATCAATGTTTAATGGCATTTCGGGTCCAAGTACAACTATCTGTGCAAAGGCATCGTTGCTCCTTTCTATAATATCTTTTTCTCACCTTTGCTATTCCATGATGAAACTTCTCGCTATGCAAAATTGTCTTGAATTCAAGAACTTTCATATCTGTTATCTCATAATCAATGTAAGGATTTGGTCCAACCCCTGTTTAGCCTTAAATTTCAAATTCTGTAATTATGTTTTTTTATTTAAGTATGCACAAATTGAATTTTTAATTATGTTAAAATTGATATATATCATAATTATTTATTTACTTCACTGATTTTTTCATTTTAATAGTTTGATGGTTAATTTAAAAAGTATGTTTTTTAGTACTCAATTTACTAAAATTAATGTTCATGTGTTAATATAATGTTAATATAATGTTAAAACCGGTTGTTGAAGGTATGAATCACTATTATGATTCGATTTTAATAACTATTTTGATTGAGTATAGTCATAAATGAATACTCATATATTTGTTTATGAAAACACATGTAGGAAATACACATCATTCGAAAAACATAGTTTAACATAATAAGGTATGAAAACATTATTTATCAAACAATTTGATATTAATATGAACCTATTAATTAGAAATTCATGGATTTTTTTTTCAATATATTAAACTCCATGTTTATGTGTTATAGAATAATGATATTTTTTTTGTTGATTTTTTAGTATTCAATTTACTAAAAATAATGTTTATGTGTTAATACAATGTTAATATATATTTTTTATTGGTTTTGTTGATTGTTGCACCTAAAGCCGGCTGTTGAAGGCATAAATAACTATTATGATTCGATTTCAGTAATTATTTTAATTTAGTTTTTAGTCGTAAATAAATAATCATCTATTTGCTTATGAAAACACATATAGGAAATACACATCAGTAGAAAATATATCAGATTTGCATTAATTTATGAGATCTTACTTAGCAATCATGTATGTGTTTGTTGCCAATGGAGTATGCTTTTGATTCAGTCTGTTTAAGTTCGCATTTGGGAGTACGATTGTCCACGTTGTTAGTCACAGAACTACAATTTTTTGCTTTACGTATGTCACTTAACAATCATGTATCTTTGCAAGTAATGGAGTATGCTGAAAGGAAGATTGTGCTCGCGTTGGAGGGGGCTATCGGAGATTGCCATTGCAAAAAACCGTTGTTGCGTGTGTCAAGACGTTGTTTGTTGAACCTGTCAAAAAATCGCCAACTACTAACCTCCGACCAGGAACATTAAAGGTAATTAAGAATGTTCGATGATAATGAGAGGTGTTTGACCTTGTTTGAAGGACCAAATTAGGAGAAAGAGGAGGCATTTGAAAACAATTATCTCTTTGAAGGTTTATGTGACCTTCAAATCTCAAGGCAAGGCGTCCAAGTGATTATGGACTTGCTGAGTGACTTTATGAAAGGCTCGCAAAAGAAGGTAACCATCTTGTTTGTATAAATAAAAGGCGAATCTTGACTGTACGCGATCTCGTTGTGACTTCCAAGTTAGTGTTTCGTGGGAAATTGGGAAAATATGCAACAAGCATGGGGTTGAAAGAGGTGAGAGAGTTTAGACAACGTTGTCTCGGAAGAGGGGGAAAGAGAGATGTTGTCTAATTTGAAGTGCAATATGCTTTGTTAAGACCAATGTTGTTAGCTGCCTTTATTTTTTACTCAACTCTTGGAATGGTAATAATGTGTGCTATTGTTTTTCACTCAAGTCTGTTTATTTCCTATCTTTCCTCAATTGGATCAAAGTCTTAGTAACAAGTTCCACAAATTTGGTTTTTGTCTTATAAAAAAAAGTTGTTGCTTTGCAAACTCTTAGGTCAAGTTTACCGTTTCAATTAGGATTTAGGACATCGTCAGCTAAATTTTTATACATAGTAAACCTGAATTTTATTTCATGTAGTCCACTTTTCATAGGGAGCAGATCATCGGACCGGACCGGTAGGGCTTTAGGCCTAAAATCCAAGCCCAAACCCGGTCCGGCCAGGCTCGGGCTATTTCGGGCTTTTTCCGCATTTCGTTTATGATTCTTATACTTAACATAACTTTCACCTAGTGTGTCCTTTTGAGGCGATTTTTTTCTAAATCTAATTATTTTTTCGAGATCTACGTAAATGAAGTAATAAAAGAACAAAAATTCAATTAAAAAAATAAAAGAAATTTTCAAAATACTTTTAACGTGATTTTTTGACTTTTTTACTTAAAAAACTTTAAATAATCAAAAATTCAAAATTTATTTAAAGATCTTTTTGACTTTTTGGGCCGGGTTTGAGCCTAGGCCCAAACCGGGCCCGATATGAATTAACGACCATGTTATCACTTGATCCCCAATTGCTAGTACTCTAAAAGTGGCCATTGTGCAAGATTTTTATTTAAAAAATCATATGTTCTACATACATGTATACAATGCACGCCGCTTCGACTCCACAACCCAACAAGAACTTTACATGGTAGTAATTAAGGTGAAAATAAATAAAAAATGAAATATTATATTTCTGAACCCTGATATTCACAATGTAGAGGTTTAATATTATGGTTATTCATGTAAGGAGGACGTGCAAAGAGGCACTATTACGATGAATGAAAATTAAAGTAGCATTTCCGAAGTTTATATAAGAAACGTATATTGTTTTTTTTGGTACAAATAAGAAACGTATATTGTAAATAATATCTTGTAGGAATATGAATATTCCATTTACCTCAACTCGTCACTCAAAATAACTTAGGTATTACATAGTACTGCCCTTCCTTAAACACCACTCCGTATATGGCTGTTTATATCATTTCTCGTTTAATTTTGTAATCACTGTAGATGGCTTATAATCCGACGTCCTCGCTTCCAAGAGGTTTGATGGCTGTGGGAAAGGTAAATTTCTTTTACACTACTCCAGATGCCATGCATGTTGATGTTCTTCGTAAATCCTTTTCTCATTTGATATTTTGCTATTTTCATGGATTTAATTTTATCAGTATCTCACGTGTCCTATACAAATAACGAGTAAGATGTTGGAGGGAAACTCCCATGAATTTTTTAGTAACTACGTAGTACATTGTATGTGGAGAGTGTGATAAAGTGGTTTCTCTTGATAGGTTCTCTTGTTAGGGGCGTAATAAAGGGACCTAAGAATGAAACAAAGTTGCGGATTTTTCAAGAACTTGTGACTTCACTGGTGATTATACTGGAATGAAAATTTCAGAAGATGATACACTAGGTGATTTACATGTAGTATTAAACATAAAAAGGTGATTTGTCCTTGTCAATAGATAAATGTTCGTAGTTTTAGATAAGTAATCGGTATGGCTATTTCAACCTTCTAAGACTTCCATGTTGCTTGCAGGTTGCTTGCCATTATTTTAGAAAAGCTGTTGGGGTTCCACATGTGACACCATGCTGCTCTGTTGCAAATAAGGTGAGTGAGTGTTATGCTATATTGTGCCAACATACATCCAATAGTAATCTTTGAGGTTACTTTTTGTATATGTAATACTCCGTATGCTGCAGTTGCTGAACTCTACGAATCTGTGGCAGGGCATAAGGGATGCTTCAACCTTGGCTCCTGTACCTAGTACTAGTAGGTATAGGAGAGATTTACCCTCTCCTGCCATATCCTTGTACTCCAAAGAGGGAAAAGTAAGCTTCTTACTGTATGATATTATGCTATGATGATATGTAACTTTGTACAATACTTGAATCTAAGAGCAAATTTTTCTGTGTGATGATAGAGACTCTTCGACGAAACAAGGGCCCTAGGAACTGCGGAAGGGTTTTTAGAGATCGCAACAAATCTTGTGACGCAAAGAGAACTCACATTCTGTGGGTTGTCTAGCTTAATTACCATCTTAAATGCCTTGTTTATTGATCCTAAACATGTTTGGAAAGGTTAACATCCATTACTTTCTCAGTTACAGTCATTCAAGCCTTGAATTTAGTGTTCTCGTGTTTTGCTAAATCAAATCCTTCTACTCTCCTGATGCCCTGCCAGATTCTTTAAAGGATAACGAATGTAGTCTGGTTGTCTTCTACAACTTGCATCATTCCATAACTAAGGAGATAGATAGTCTTCAGAGTACATCTGCGAGAACTTGAAGTTTAACTTGTGGACTGTGTTGTTTGGCCAATATACCATATTTTCTTCTCAGTTTACAGATTTCAAGGATTGGGTTTGTCTAATTTCATGTGGTTCCTGATAGGGTACAATTTACTATAGTATCAGAGTCAGAGTCACTTAAATTAGTGCGGCAGCTTAACTTTTAGAGTGTTGTCAGGCTAGTGAGCTGTATTTTTCCTCTTGCGCTATAGTTTATCTCCATCCTTTCCAAGTGCTGAGCAGTGGCGGATTCTATATTGAAAAAAGGGTAGCGAACTAATTCTTTTGCTATAATTTTCTACTTATTACCAATTTTCTACCCTTTTTTGTACCCATTTTTAAATTTTCTACTAATTGGATCCGTAACTGGCTATTTTTTTTTCCTTTGGTTTCTTAAAAAAGTTTTTCAGTTTCCTTGGTATGGAATCCTCGCAAGTTCACTGCAATTAATAATTCATAATTAATATGTTCATGGCAATTCTTTGATTAGTGCTGCTTTTTAATTTGAAGGCTCTTGGCGGTGGTATGATGAATCCATGCTTGTCAACAACAAAACCCTCCAAGAGGTCTATAGTAAGGGGATTCCATTTCAGGGCCTTGTAGATTTGGTTCCTACGGATAAAGTGAAGCTTCAAGCTTATTATGCTACTGAGAATTGTATGGAAGACTTTAGGGCGCATGTCTTCAATTCTTGTTCATCCAACTCGTCATATATTCTCGCAAATTTTTCAAGGCCAGTACTTGGACATGTATTTTCCGTGAGTTTATAGATTCCACACACACTGCTTATCTGGTAGCCAAACTTCTTCCGCATGCATATCAAATACATTTTCTCATGATAATGCTTTCAGACAGGGAAAGGTCACTACTGTCCTATTGCTACGTATGATCCTACTGCAGATGTAGCTCTACTACTTGATGTTGCCCGTTTTAAATACCCACCTCACTGGATACCACTGTCTATGTTGTGGTTGGCTATGGCTTCCAAAGTTGATGCAACAAGTGCAAAAAGCAGGGGGTTTGTGTTTCTTCCTTTTTCCTTTACTCGCTTTTTCCTGCTTTCTTGCGTAAGAGGCGGTTAACTTTGTTTCCCATCTATATATTTAAGCTAAGTACACTCTGTTTCAGGTTTATGATCATTTCAAAGCCTTGAGCCTTTTGTAGTACCTGCGGAGGGCTGTTGAATCTCAAACTTGTAGAGATATAGCCCGTTCAGATTCCTTCTAGCTCAAAGTCTCAAGATTAGCGGGTCTGGACGGCTAAGAACATTAGACTAACTTAGAACAGGAAAACTGGTTATTTTAGACTGCTTCATTTTATTTTATTTTTTGACAAAAGAGGGGACGCAGTCCTATAGGAATAGAAACTAAATTAACAAGGTATCATTCTGGTACTAGACACCCCACACAAGTCTTCAAAGAGCAATTGCTTGAGACGATTAGTCGTAGTATACGAGTATCCAGAACCATCAAACTACAGTTTGAGTAACTCTCAGCTAGACAGCTAGTTTCCGCACCCATTAGCTTCCCTCGTGTTTTACTTCAAGGGCTGCATATTATGTTTGTTACTAAACCAGAATTTATTTTATGTTTAGTTGGTGGGTCTTCATTCTCAGATTTAAGGGACGTTATCTACTATTTGTCGACGATGTCAATTCTTATTCAATTCAATTATAATCATTTTCAATTGTGGTACTGTTGAATTAACTGTACCATAAATTGCCCGTGCACTCCAATGCCAGTTGCCATTGTACAAAGTTTGCTGCGTGCTTCACGTTTCAAAACATCTCAAGTTTTACGGTTCAAATTGCATGCTTCTCTGTCGTACTTGTAGTATACTAGTATAGTAGTAGGAGGCAAATGATTTGGAATTTCATGATAAAGTACTTTAATTTTCCTATCAACTTTGTCAAAGTAGCTCTCTAAATTATTTTCAATAATTGAATCGTGTCCACTAAGCGTATATTACATATATTATCCAAGCTACACCATGTCATAGATTGTAACATGACAGGTTTGAGCAAGACCTACCAAATAATATGAAAAGGAGATCATTAGAATCGAATTTTCTCCACAAATTATGTGTTATAATACATCAAATAAAATAGAGTATCTCTGGAAAGGCACTTTTCCTGAGCATTGTTGAATGCATATAGGAGGCCCTTCTTGCATCCAGTTTCGCCAATTTTCAAAGGCAACCCACTAAATTATTATTTCTCGTGCCTTATGTTCACAAGTCACGATCATCCTTATCAGCTTCTCCCTACCACATCCACCGTATAATGGATGATAGCGGCTGCGGGGGAATTAGCTACTGCTGGCAGAATATCTTTACATCTTTTATAATCACATACTTCCCACAATCTACCCAATACTATCATATCTCTAACGAGGCCTTTTTCTAGACGTGTGATGTCAAGATAATATGTTGAAGCAATTTTTGTCATTGTGATAAGAGAAATGTCATTTTTGTTAACACCATTGTTGTTATCACTAGCAACTAGCAAGGATTTGGTAAGAAAACGGAAGCAACTAAAGATACATACTCCTTTACAACAATAATAAATATAAATCAATGTCATAAAAAAAAATATAAATAAAGAGATATATACTAAGAGATTAAAATGGCCGAATGTACTTAACTTTGTCATTCAAAGTTTGGGTGTTACAAGAGTTACGAGTACTTAAGAACTAATACAAATTATTGACTATCCAAGACCAAAAATTTCTTATGTACAAAAGAATTTCTAACTACATTAGATCATGAATACAACTCTTTCCTCCTAGGTCGTGTATAATAATTGGTTGGCACATGTTTCATCATAATTGTGAATCTCTACTACGACCCAAATGAAGGGGAAAGACATTCCAATAATCTATGAATAATTACACTAAGACAATCTTAAACTTTGTCTTTGTTAACTCTGGTTATTGATTAAACCGGCGAGGAACTCTTGGAGTCGGGACAGCTACGTCGCGGCCGGATTTTATTAAGTTTAGCCGATCTGGGATCGTCTTGTCAAACAGCCTGTTCTCAGGATTCTCCGCATAACATACGTAGTAACAGCTCACACAAGCATGAGGCAGTGCCATTGCGATCCTTGTCTGAAACAACATATGATATAAAACGGACTTAAAACATACATTTTACTCTTTCAGTTTCAGTGAATTCTCCATATATCGTTTGATACAGTGTTTTATGCATTGCAAATGGTGGGGTATGTATCATCATCAAAATAATAATATTGTTCGTTGAATTTTTGCGTCCATAGAGCTTTTCAATTTAATTAAACAATGCAGTAGCACTGCTGTACTAGTTGTGGTAAACTTTAATAAATAGTTCACATAATTTAGGTAGGTAAGGGATGAAGAATACCAACCATGAGGTAACCAACAAAGAAGGCAAGAAGAGAGATGGTGGCAGTGAAGCTTTGGTGAACAGAATGAGTCCAAGCCGCCACCAAAATCACGCAGATTGAGCCGCTGCATACACCAGAGAGGAAGCAAACTGCGCTTATTATATCTGAATCTACTATGCTTTCCATTTCTTGCCTCTCAAAGAGTGCCCACGTATCTATTGATGCCTTTGTGAAGTTTTTTCCATATGCAGCAATCTGAAAGGACATTTCATATGAAGTTCGTTACTATCACAACAAGACCTTGTATATTACTTGTATTTACTTAGTTCAAATCAACTTAATCAAGACTAGTTGATCTTTAATTAGTATGCCAGAATGTTAGGTGAACACAGTAGTAGTAGTAGATACAAAAGTAGTACCCTACTAGAACTGGATGGGACTAGTCCCAGTGCGAAACGCTCCTTAGAGAGATACCATTTCGAGAATTGAGTATCAGAATATGCCAAAATTTTCATATCAAACAATACACCTATAGGGTGGCATGGTCACAAAAAAAGCATAACAAAGGCAGTGACTAGAACATCTAATTTTAGCAATTTGGTGCGACTGTCTCCTCGGTTAATTTTCTAAATGAGCAAGCATATGCCTAATATAAGTCCTATTGGATGAAAATTAGGTAGTTTAGCGAAAAAATGGGAGTAAAACTGCATAGAATTAGAAAAATACCTGAACATAAGCCCAACCATTGCCAAAAGGGAAGATAGAGTTCATGCAGCTCAAGCAACAATGAGCACAAGAGAACATGAATTCATCTTCTCCCTCAACCAAATTCAATCCGCGAGCAAGGATCCTCAAAGCTTCGATGGCAGGAACGAAGAGGGAACCAAGGCAAGCACTTCCAAGATTCTTAGTCAGTGCCCTATGGAAGCAAAAGTGAGTACTTGACTGCATTCCCCTGAGATAATACAGAGCAATCACTCTGCTCACAGTCAAATTAGCTACATTTCTCATCACTTCAGTAGTCCAAGCCAAGCTCAAAACAAGTCCAATTATCACCAATGGCGTCCAATAGAAGTTTAAAGATCCAATCACAGCCAAAATCCACAAGGACATCCACAAGAACCCGGCCACGAGCATATAATATGAAGGATGATTCAAATCAGGAAACTTTGCGACTGGTTCGAGAGATTTCATCAGGATTTTGGTGCAAAATGAAGTTCTTTGTGTAACCCAACAAGAGTACAAACCATTACCAATGGAAAAAGCAATGAGGGCAACTCCACATGCATCAGTTGTTGGCTTTTGGAAGCAAATTAGGAGAATTCCAGCTGCTAATGACATACCAAAACTACTCCATAATATAAAATGGACCATAAATTTAGGCCAAACTCTAACAGCTTTCTGCCATAAAAATGCCAAAATTATGCTCAATAAAGAAGCTCCCTCAACTTGGGGCAAATAATGCTTTAATATCTCCTGCTCTTTTCTCCTAAACACCCCTCCTTCAACAAATCCTTCAATTGCCTTGTATATAAGAAACCCCACCAAACCAATTGCCGCAATTGTATGTAGTACAAACAGAATTAGAGATATTTTGTTGGTGTAGCCTCTTGAATTTAATGAAATTACTGATGCCTGCTCACAACCCAATAAAGAAATTCATCAAAACAGAGAAAAACAGAGCATTGTAAACAAAACATAGGGGGGAAATTACATATTGACAACTTGAGTCAGAAATGTCAAATGCGCACATGTTTCGAGTTCAAATTTCGATATAACCTCACAACGACTTTACCAACCGGTCGAAGAGATACTATATCAATGAAATAAGTTACAGCTGCTTATAACCCAATCAAAAAATTCATCAAAATAGAGGAAAAATTCATCAATGTAAAATATAGGGAAAAAAAATTATATATTGGCAATTTGTTATAAATGGCAAATGCACACATATTTCGAGCTCAAATATCGAAATAACCTCCCAATGACTTTACCAAGTGATATCATATGTTAGTAATTTAGGCCACAAAGCCCAAAAATGCACACAACTTTAGCTCAAATATCGACACAAACTTCCAACGACTTTACCAGCTAAGTTAACAATATCCGCAAATGTAAAAAAAAAAAAAAAAGACATTTAAGATACAAAAAAAAGGTAATTACTTGAGGGGTTGGTGTGTTAGTAGGAATATAACGAGGCTGAGACGAAGCAGGAGCAGCCGCGGCAGCAGCAGGAGGAGGCACGGGCGGGCGAGGAGGATGATGAAGATGAGGAGGGGTTGGTGTAGTCAGCCTAGAGCCGCCATTGATGACAACTCTCAAAGGATTAGTAGGATTCAATGTTCTAAGCATTGAAGAATGGAAATTTGTATGTGGGTTTTTATCAAACACTGTTTCTTCACCTTTCTCAACATCTTTACCTTCAAATTCATCACTTTCTTTTTTCTCCTCTGTTTTTCTCCCCTGTTCTCCATTTTCTTGTTCCTTTGCAACAAAAACATAAAACGTTACATGACTAATTATAACATATGAACATTATGGAACAATATAGTACATAAGACATAGAAAGGTGGCAAATGAGAGGATGTGTACAGGTGGTAAGGCCCCCATCGGACGGCTGAGATTGGTCACCGGAGAGTTGGATAGTAGAGAGAGAGAGAGAGGAGTACGTTAGTAGTAGTGAGAGAGTTATGGTGTTGAATTGTTTACATGAGTTTCTGAGACAAGAGACAAATAGTTAGACTCCACTTGGTAAAGTCTTTGGAATACTGCTAGTTTGCTAGTTTGGTCCCAATATTATCCCTCTCACGTCCTTTGTTGGCGCGTTTAGTCAAAATTGACCACTATCAAAAAATTTGTGCTACTTAGTGTTGAATAAACTTCTCATGGGCATTTGTTGTGAGAGAATATGTGAATGGTATTCCATTTTGCTCATTTTTTAATTTATCATTTTGAACTATAAGAATATAGGAATGCTATGTACTTTGAGTCTTTGACCATGTTTAGGTGACTCAAAGTAATATAAATTTGCTCTCACGCCCTTTTGACGATATAGTATGTCATTTGCTCTCACGACCATGCTAAGGTGAATGCTATCCCTCTCATACCCTTTCGACAATATAGTATGTCATTTGCTCTACAATGTTTAGGTGACTCAAAGTAATATAAATTTTTGTCGGACTATTTAATACAATTGCTATTTTTTTTCTTTAAAAAATTACTCAGATAATATAGGTCTGATTTCCATAGATGCTCTTACATTTTAAGCTTGAGCTAGTTAGGTTTGATTTATATTCGTCTTTTGCATTATCTTTAAAGGTCAGACGAATTTTTCTTTTCCGTGTCTACTTGAATTAAAATTTAGAACATCTTAGAAAGGATTATTTTTCACATTATCGATACAAAATGATCATTATAAATCAGTATGTGATCAAATCTATTTTGAAATTAAAAAGTAACCATCTTTTAA
This sequence comes from Corrigiola litoralis, assembly GCA_901111285.1. Lineage (NCBI taxonomy): Eukaryota > Viridiplantae > Streptophyta > Magnoliopsida > Caryophyllales > Caryophyllaceae > Corrigiola > Corrigiola litoralis. Next base: position 65,724 of record CAAKMY010058604.1, read on the forward strand.
ATTATTTGTATTTTATCATTAAACGGTGACAGATAAGCTCATTTTACCTTTAGCTTTGTGAACTTTTTGGACAAAGTAGTCACGGAGAGTATGACATTCACCTAGGGTGCGCGTGGTTATGATGGGGTCGTATTTTATAAATGGTAGTGCTTCGAGCAGATACGGTACAGCGTGGCTTGAATAATATTGATTGGAGTCCATTGTTGAATGAATAATTTGAACTTTGAAGGCTGAGATTCATTTAACGAATACTACCACAACACCTACATAATTCTGGTGGGACCACACAGCTTCATCCGAGGGCTGATAATAGCGCACATTGGGAAATATGGATATGGCGCTTTACACCAGCGAACTCAACTTACGTAGACAGACGTTATTGGCAAAAGGCTCTTGTGTAAGCTTTTTGCATTCATGTCCACTTTCGTTTTGTTTCTGATGGACTGTTATACTCAACTTGTGAGAAGTATCAATGTATTACACGTCAGGACTTTAGAAATATACAGCTACCAGTACCACACGTATTTAAAGTAATTTTTCAATGATGGTGTCAGAATTGCAGTATTGTTAGTTGTTGGGGACAAGATCAATAATGCCAAGACTAGATTTTACAAGTTTTTTTCCTGGAAAAATACAAACAGCACGGTTGCTGACTTAATTTTACCTGTTCAGAGAAAATCTAGAAAAAACAAATTCTGAACTTTCCTTGAAAAGAAAAACAGGAAATTTTAGTTATCAAGCAATATTAATTCAGAAAAAACTAAAAAACTACGGAGAAAAGTTCGAAAAATAAAACAGTGAAAATATGTTGAGGAGAACATACGCTTACAAACAAAAAACAAAGTAAAAGAGTTGTACAAATTTTATATGGCCATCGATGGAATTATAAATAATGAAGATGGTACACTACAAATGAAGGAAATGATCAAGATAATGCTAAAACAACGGCTACCTGCAAAATCTAAAATAAGCCAAACATTCAGTCTGAGAGCTCTGATAACTGAGAAGGAGGTGACTCTGTGGAGCCTAATGCAATATAGTAATGTAAATACATAAAAGAAGATGCAAATTCAGATTTTACTGAAGTACTTGTACGAAGTACAACATTTTGTAAGTAAAGCAAAGGCCTGCTCAGGAGTACATTACAACGAGAAACAATGACCTTTCTAGACAGGCCCTCTCAAACTCTAGACTCATCAACAATAGAACACAACTAGAAGAGGGCAGAAGATCAAAACCTTAAATATCAGAGAAGTGTAAAAACAATGTCAAGTGCTCATACACACAAAACTGAGTAATACTATCTTTAACTCTTTCGAAAATCCATCTACATTCTGCTCCTCATCTCTTTGTTGGTCTGCCCTCTAATCCTCTGCATCACTACCAAAGCTCTCTCTTCTCCTATTTCTTTCCACCGCCAGATGCGTCTTGTGAATGATTGACGATGCTAAGATGTCCACCTTCCTTGCAAGCCACAGTGGCTGCTTTTACTTCATTGCAGTGGTTTATAAACTTGCTGACCTCCTGATTACAACAAAAGAACAAGTGATGAGACATTGAGACCTATTAGTTGAATAGCAGTAACATAAAAAGGATCCGGGCAGATTATATCAAACATATGAAGCATTTTTTAGCTATCTCAAAACACTTTTCATTGTTCAGGTAAACAAGGTGGTACTCGAGATATCAAAATGAGAGCTTACAAAAGCAAAAACGATGCAGCAACACTCTTCTTACTCAGAACGGGAACACAGATTTGCAAGATCCTACTTGCACTAAGAAACTGTACATATTAGTAGTAGAAAAGAAGATGTAAAGGATGTTTCCTTGCAGCACTAAGTATTTCATAGCTCTTTCCCTTTTACAATTCCTGATAATAAGTGGTCGTGGCAGGAAGCGGAAACCTAGCCCATAAGCTGAAGAGGGGGCATCAAACCTCACAACTCACAAGGAAGCATGATAATCCCGCTTGCAGAGTAGTCCGGGGAGGTGAGAACCAACCCCAAACCTCAAAGGTTGGATGCAGGGAGCTCTAACCATTGAATTCAGACATAATTCTCCTAAGCCTTCATGATTGCACAAGTCAGAACTAGTATTGGAACTTCACTAACAGCAACATGCTTGACACTCTTCCCAATTCCAGTCCACCATCCCTCGATTCAATCCAATACTTAGATTTGCATATGCACTATGGAATATTGAAATTTTTCGACACACAAAATTCATGCATCTCCAGTTATCTTCATATCAAGCTACATCAGAGTATAGCAAGTTAGGGTGTAAGGTGAAGCAAAGTGACTTCTCACATATATTCCCTCAAAAGCTAATTTTAAAATACAAAAGATATAAGAGCAAGAGAATCGATTCGTGATAAACACAGCACTGTCAACTGAAGGAGAAAAGGTTCTCTCTGCATCCAGATACAATCAAATATCTGATCAAGACTAATGTTATGAGAGATTGCATTTTCTGCAAACTCAAGCAAAAAATATGCACCTCAACTTGGTTCCATCAGATTTCAACTCAAACTACAGTGACACACTAAGTCAGCACATCAGTAACACAAGAACGTAATCTTCTAAACCCACCATCCATTCGATCTTACACTTACATGCTAAAAAACTTCTAAAACAAAGCTTCTATGCTTTTCATTCATTCTCTTATGCTATATAACATCAATTTAGTACATTAAAGTTAAACGAACCCTTAAAAGCTAATATCAAATTAACATAAGGTTTAAATTGAGAATATTCTTGTCACAATTTGACAAAGACTAAAGCCATCAGTAACATTATACTCTCCACCATTGCGAGCGACAACAAGTCCCCTCAACTAACCTAATTTAACACTTCACCTATATAACACGCAACTCTTTCTTACCCAATGACTGGTGGCTAAATTAGCTACATGTCCCAATATAACTAAAACTCTGCACTTCGCTCCTCTATGCTATCAATTACTTGTGATAATTTCATCTTATATCAAACACAAGAGGGTGAGCAACCCGGATACCTACAAGATGAAGCTCCCAAAAATTACCATATCCATAAGGCGGTTTATGGTCAGAACATCTATACCTCAATACACCCTTTTTCTTTGCATTTCTAAAAGCGACATATTTATTCTTTATAAGTTTAAGCTACCCATGGTCAGCACATGATGACCTATATAAACCATGGTGCACAATCACATAATAACATGTGATGATTCATTCAAAAGTAATCATCTTTAAAGCAAGACTGATCCAGCCAACCCTCTAAGCTCCTACAAAGACATAGCCACTAAAAAAATAACAAGACAATGACAACCAAGTCCCCAACAAATCTTATATCAACATCAAAAAGGGTGAGCAATCCTTCATGAGCTCCACAAGAACACCATATACATGGCTAGCTTATACTACTTAGTTTCTATCAAAATGTGAGCTACTGTCAGTAGCTTTCTCTAAAGTCATTTTCTTTCCAATTCTTAACCAAAAGACGATAACTTTATCGAGGAATGTCTGAATTAACTACTAACTATGGTGTTCACAAGGTCAGATACTCTAATTTAAAGTACATACCCATGGAATAAGCATGACATTGCCACAAGATACAATCTTTACCATACAAATTAGCCTCAACTGATAATTATAGTGATCACAAGATAAAAATCCTGCAAATTAAGGTGGATAAGCAATAAATTAACATAACACTACTCACAAGCAACTATCTTTGAATCAACTAATAACTATGGTAATCATTATAACTAACAAGGTGAAATGCTCCGAATTGTGTTACATTATCTTTAAACAAGCCTCACAAGCTATAATCTTGATTCACTGCTAACATCCTACAATATCATGAAAATAGCACAATTTTTTTTAAAGAAACGTAAATTGAGCTAAATTGATCATTTTTCATCCACACCGCATAAAAGTAACCACTTTACGATGGTCTAATTATAATTTAAAATTAGACGGTCTCATACAAGACTTAAAAAAGAGCACAACTTAAAAAAAAACGTAAATTGAGCTAAAGTGATCACTTTTTATCCACACCGCATAAAAGTCTAACTTTAACTTAAAATTAGACGGTCTCATACAGTACAAGACTTTTAAGTTGAAAAAGAGCATACCCTATTAGCATCCATCTCCTGGGTGACCTTTGATGGCTTAATTGCTCTCTTCCCTGAAATTAACACACACTATTATTAATCAACCATAAAATAAATAAAAATAAGTAGTAGAAAATGTAAAGAAGGTACCTTTGCGAGTATGTGATTGCTTCCCATGGCGATTAGCAGGGATGTTCTTCTTCTTTTGCTGACCTTTGAACAAATTGGCTTTCTGGGTCATCTTTATTTCTTTGATCTATGCAATAAATTGAGAGTTTCAGAGGATTTTTAATGGAGGTTTTTGTAGGGTTTTTGTTTTTTCTGCAACTTTTTAGCAGAAGCTTAGAACATAGGAAGGGACTTTGGGCCAGAGTGGACAAAATGTGTCTGGTTGGGTTTGGGCTGCATGTATTTAGGTCTCGGCAGGGGCGGATCCAAAATTTAAAAATCGGTATAGCGGAATTATATATTTTAAATTTTTTAACTTTTCTATCAGTTCATACTTTTCCTATCATTTTCTATTTATATCATTATCGTCAAATTGAAAAACGAAAAAGAATTAATTCGATGTATATATTATCATATGTCACCATCATTTAGAAGAGGACATTTTATAAAGGGATATTATCTAAGGTACCCCTGAGGTTTGGC